>PVJD01007249.1:0-86863 GCA_004026545.1 Mormoops blainvillei | reverse complement strand
AGAGAGCAGAATCCCTGAATGAGCCTTGTCTGGGGCGTTACCTGCTCCCTGGAACAGCTGAGGGCTGGGGTCTCCAGCTGTCGGCACTGCCTCTGGCCCCAGCCTGTTTCTGCTGCTGCCACCCCGACCACTGCTTCCACACGTCTGCTTCCTGGCCCAGCACAACAAACTCACTTTTGTTTCCAGTTAAGCACCAGGGGAGGCGTGGGGTTAGGAGAAGGAGAGGCAGTGGGTTGGGGGTGGGGGGGAGAGAGAGAGAACGAGAGAAGGAAACTTAGATTGGAAAGGTGGAGAGTGAGGACTCTACGTGACAGGGAAAAGAGATGTAGTAAGTGTAAGAGAGAAAAACTGCATTGACAGGGAAGTAAAGATACTGTGAATATGAGAGGGGTGTGTGTGTGTGTGAGAGAGAGAGAGAGCGTGAGAGAGAGAGAGGGAGAGAGATTCTCAGGTGCACTGGAAGAGGAGGGCTCAGTGGCTGCAGCGGAACCTCAGGCAGGCAGCCAGGTCCCCACAGCCGCAGGCCACTGAGGGGACTGGCAGAGCTGCCCCTTCCCGTCCCCCATGGGCCCTTCCCACAGTGCCGGCGGGCAAACTCTGGGAATGCCCAGGCACCTCTCTTCAGGTCCCTTTATAGAGGCAGAGGTAGGATTTGCCTTGAGACTCCCCAGGGCCTCCTTAAGAGCCTTGGTCCCCAGGTGAGCTGGCTGGAGTGGCCTGGCAGGGCAGGTCTCTCAGCCACGCAGCCCTGGTGTGGAGGTAGGGTTGCTGGGGAGAAGGTGGCTGTAGGGTCTCACATTTCATAGCAACCACACCTAAAGCTGGTTTCTCTCTTCCCCAACTTTGAACCCAAGCTCCTGATTCTCTCCCTCTTCATCTGCTTCTAAGACGAGTCCCAAATGTCATCACCCAGTGGGTGTTTTCTTAGAGTCTGTGAACAGTGGGAACTGGTCACTTCAGGGTGTGTGGTGAACCCCACCAGAGAATTATTTGCTCTGCCGAGAAACTCCTAATCTCCTGGGTTCAGTTCAACAAGTGCTTACTGAGTACTTAGAATGTGCCAAGGTTGATTAGAGGTCACTGAGCGGCTGCTGCTCCAAGGAGCTCTGAACCCTGAATTCACTAAGGCTTAGAGCCGGGAGGGAGCTTAGCGATCGTCCAGGCAAACCCTTCATTTCACGGATGAGAAAACTGAGACCCAGTTTACACTACCTGGCCCCAACAGGCCCCCGTTAGGAAAGCCCGGAGTACAACTGAAGCGAAAACCATCATCAAGGAGTTCCCGGCTTCATGGGCTCCTCAGCAGGCAGGACGACGAGGGGCATGGGTCCCTCCAAGGGTCCTGGGCTCTACAGCTGACACTGCACAGCACATCCTGAGCACCACTGGGCAGCCACTACACACCACACTGAGCCAGGCAGGGGCTGCGTGTGACCGTGACCCCCAGAGAAATGCCAGAGACAGATCACCAAGGATGCCAGAGGATCCTCTCTATTTATGTGGTTCTGTCCCAGCCCAGACCTGGGTTCAACTCGTGACTTTGCCAATTACTAGCAGTAGGATCCTGGCAAGGCATGAAGCTCCCTGCGCCTTAGTTTCCCCATCTATAAAGTGGGAACTTTCACACTGACCTCACTGGATTGCAGTGGCCATTGAGATAACATATGTGAGGTGGCTGACACAGCGCTTTGCATGCACCTGTCACTCAGTAAATTATATCACTGTTTTTGTTGTTGCCAGCAAGTGACCCCTTTCTTCCTTATGACCATCACCTGCCTGGCCTTTCTAACACTCCAAGTGTTCCATCCTTTTCAGCTTTTAAATGTTCATGCTACCTCCATGCATGCAGAGAAGGTTTAGCACACCTCGTGCTGGGCTGCTGGACCAGGTGACTGTAATGCACCGTGGGCCCCACGTGTGTGCAGCATATCAGAAGTTAATCCGTGGAATGAGACGCGCCACAGACAATAGTCCCTCTGGCCCGTAGCTCACAGTGAGTCATATAGCAATGCCCAGCTGTAGGAATAAACTCAATGAGCAGTTAGTTGCTGGAAGAAACACAAGCTCAGTGGGAACAAGCTTCAGGAAGCACATTACAGAAACAACCAGAATCAGGCTTTTACTGGGCGGGAACTGTCCAGTCACTGGGTGCACAAAATAACCTCGTAGGCTGCGAACAGGCAAGCCTTCAGCTCCTAATAAAGACCCACGAGGGCCCTGTCCAGGTGGTTCAGCTGGTTGGAGTAGTGCCTCTTACGACAAAAGGTTGCGAGCTCGAGTCCTTGTCAGGGCACATGCCTAGGTTGCAGGTTTGATCCCTAGTCAGCGCACGTACGGGAGGCAACGAATAGGTGTTTCTCTCTCACATCAGTTTTCTCAATCTCTCTGTCTCTCTGTCTCTCCCCCTTCCTCTCTCTCTAAATCAATAAAGATTTTCTTGGGTAAGGATTTTTTTAAAAGACCCAGTAGGTATTTAGGATTTTAAGAGGGTCGGCATGAGGACTTGGTCCCAGAGGTCCCGTCTGTGGACCAACCCCTTCCGTAGCTCCCTCTCCCTTAGAAGCTTCGCACCGACTTCACACCAGACAGCCAGTATGTTGGGGTCAGAGTTGGTCTTGCTCACATTATGCTGCTGGTCCCCGGCACAGGGCTCACACAGCATGGACACTCGATAAACACTGCATGGGTGAATGAATTTCACTAACGCTTGCAAGCGTATCAGCTGGGATTAGGCTCAGCCAGAAAAGAGGCAAGAACGAGGAAATTGGAGCTGGGGGGGAGCTGGGTAGGGACTTTGGGTAGCTCAAGGCCACTGACTATTGCGGAATGGGAGACAAACCCGAGGGTTCCAAAGTCATGCTTGCAATTGCGTGAAGTTGGTCTTGAGAGGGGACTTGAAAGCCCCGGGTTCTAGTTTCATGGACAGTAAAGTTTTTTTTTCTAGAAAGCTGTCCATAAACCCCAAATGTGCTCCCTGAGAAATGAAGAGGAGAGAATCTGCCTGCTTGTAGCGTTTGTGGAAACCCCTTCTGTTGTGGGTCTGTCAGCCCAGTTCATACCCCTCCCCTCAGAAGGATGGCCCTCTGGCAGCCATGTTTGTGGAATGCACGACCTGTGCCCCTTGGCCACAGTTCACGGGACCAGGGGCAGTTAACTGGCTACCCGGCCCAGGCCTGGAAATTTTGAATTGAGTCTCTGAGGCAGCTGGGCCTTTCCCGATGGTTTCTGGAAGAGAGAGAACGTAAACAGGAAGCTGAGGGCACAGAGGGGCAGGAAAGGTGGAAGGGGCGGGGGGAGGAATGAAGCAGATCTCCCCAGAAAGCATGGGAAGAGGCCATGCGGTCCTTGACAATTGACTGAGAGGGTGCAGTGCCCACCCACGAGCCTGGTTGGCTTTGGGACTGTGAGAAACTACTTTGTTGTTATAATATAATCTCTCTCTCTCTCTCTCTCTCTCTGTGACACACACACACATTCCCTCCGTGCCAAGCCAGCTCAAATAGGTTTCTGATACTTGTGATGAAATTACCTTCTTAATCACAAGTACCCCTTGTATGAAATTCTAGGGTATGAGATTTTCTTCCGTGTACCTTCTTCAAAACTGGGAGTGTAAGACTTAAAAGAATGTTGAGTCACTGTGGTAAGAAGAGTTAGAATAAGAAGGAACAGAGATCTGTAAAAGAGAGGGCAGAGCAGAGGCAGAGCAGGCTGAAAGGAAGAAGGAAAGGAAAGGAAGGAAGGAGGGAAGGAAAGGGAGAAGGAAGGGAGAGAGGAAGGAAAGAAAGAAAGGAACCCTGGCCCTGGCTCAGGGAGGCAGCTGTGTCGGAGGGGCGGCAGAGCCTGACTCCCAAAGTGCTCTGGGCTGGAGCCAAGGCTGGAAGGTCTCTGTGTTGGGCGAGGGGAGACTTGGCCAAGGCCGGTTGAGAAATTCCAATAAGAGACCCCTCCACCTTCCCCCACTGAGCCTCCCACCACTCGGCTCCTCTGGGAGCCCCCCGAGAAGGGCATCCACCACAGCGTGAAGTCAGAGAGGCCACAGGGAAAAGCCCGCGCTGACTCTGTTCTCACAGGAGGCCCCCGGAGGAGGAGAGTCTGACGTTCCCGGAGAGCCAAAACAGTAAAAGGCAGCTGTTTGTGCTGCGTCCATTATCTCTATTTTATGATGTATACAGTGTCACTAATAGTATTCGCTTAGCGTGTGGTCCTTATTGTTTTGTTTTAGTGAGTATAAATGCAGTAAAGCGAATAAGCTGTTATTTAAAATCCAAACAGACAGTGGCTGCTTTTCCAGTCTAAGCCAAAAGGGTTGTGGGGGCCTGACTCCTGAGAATGGATCTGGTACTGCCTTCTTCCTCTTCCTCTTCCTCTTGGGGAGGAAAGAGGGGGAAAGGAACTGTCAAGGCCTCTTTCAGGCCTTCTAGGCTGCCAAAGGGCTAGACTTAGAGGACATGGTCTTTGTGTTCACTTTAACACGGTTTGTGTCTTTAGTTGTGCAAAAATGAGCCCTGAGCCAAGATGAGTGACAAAGGGAAATGCATGTGACTGAAAAGTGAGGGGAGAGAGTATGTGTGTGGGGGGTGGGGGTGGGGGGCTCAAAAACCGAGCTGCAAGGAGATGCGAGGGGACTCGGGAGGAGGAGTGGGGTTGGGCGGGAGTTACCAAAAATACGGTAGGAGGCTGGAACTGCACAGGAAATTTCCAGTGGCCAGAGGATTTTAAGAACAAGGATATCTAGTATCTCATTTTAAAAACTGGACTTTTCTGCAACGTTAAACTGCTCCACGGTTCTGGCCCACCAAAAAGCCTGTTACTCACATATCCGCTGTATGTGACCAATTTGGGAAAAACCAGAGAAGGTCTGAACTCCAGGCGTGAGCTGGCCCAGAAGTGAAAGCAGAGAACACGGACAGGAGGTGACACACAGGGAGACTTCCAGCCCATCGGGGCGGGACTTGGAGCCAGTGACAGTGAGTCTGAAAGCCTCTGGGAATTCTCAGCAATTTAGGCCAAGGCATAGACCTCCCCCAGGACGGGGGCTGGGGGGCTAGGGGGCTAGCTACTGCTCAAGGAATAATCCAGCTAATGGATGATTTATCAAAACAATGGGTGTTAGGACTTTCATCGGTTCACTTGTAAACTCAGGCTTTCAGCCCTGATTTTCCCTTAAGGCCTTAAGGCTACTAACCCAGGATTCTGTCCTGCTAGGGTTTTTTTCGGTTTGTTTGTACTTTTGTTTGTTTGCTTTAAGAATAGCTCTTGGAGCTAAAGAGGGGGGCTCTGCATGCCTTGGTATTTCCAGGAGATCCAGGTTTTAAGGCGTCAGAGGGCAAGAGGAGACAGGAGAGCAAGTACAGGCTTCCTTCAGGAAAAATCACTTTGCCTTCCTGCCTAAAAGGTCTAGAATGATCCACATTGTTTTCCCTTCTCTTTCCTCTTTTCCCCTTTTTTCTCGTCTTGTATCCTTCCAAGATACAAATGATTAACATAGACAAAAGTGAGGAAGCCACCCCTTTTTAAATTTTTAAACGCTAAACGAAATCCAGTGGTCTTTGCTCCTAGATTGGTAACACAGCTTGTCTCAGGAATTCCTCCAACCCACGCCCCACAGGCTGCTGGCCCAGGATGGCTATGAATGCAACCCAATATAAAATCGTAAATTTACTGAAAACTTTTTTAAAAAATTTTTGCTCATCAGTTTTCAGTAGTGTTTGTGTATTTTATGTGTGGTCCAAGACAACTCTTCTTTGAGTGTGGTCCAGAGATGCCAAAGAGCTGGACACTCCTGCTTTAGAGACTGAGGAAAGAGTGAAGACAGGGAATATATAAAGTGCAGTCACTTTAACCAAGCTGTTAAAATCATTAACGTTATGGTCCTGGCTGGTGTGGCTCAGATGGTTGGAGTACCATCCCGTACACAAAAAGGCTGGAGATTTGACTCCCAGTCAGGGCACCTACCTAGGCTGCGGGCTCAATCCCCAAACCAGTCAGGGTGCATGTGGGAGGTAACCAATCATTGATGTGTTTCTCTCTCTAAAATCAATAAACATATTTTTTAATGTTTTAAATAAAATAAAATGAAAAATAAAATCATTAACATTACGAAGGTTGAGGCAGGAGGAGACTCTATCTCATTCTAACTAGTCTGAGAACTTACTCCAGGCCCCCAGATGACTCTCTGGTCACCGCCTGAAGGACTCACATATCTAGGCCACCTGACGTCCGTCATCCAGGCCACCTGTCACCTGGCATAACCGTCTTGGACCAAGCCTATGGTGAAGAATGCAGAACTGATTATTCTCGAGAATGCAGTTTTTACTGTAAGAACTCTTTTCTGTCCTCTTCGGAACACGTCTGGGTTTTCGCTTAGCTATTTTTCAAGATTGCAAACTCTAAGACCTTTGAATAAATCTTTATCATCTATCTCTAGCCAAAGCCTCCAGACTCTTTTTCAGTTCATTCAACAAGATAAATATATTCTGTCCCAACTTGTGCTCCTTCTTCATTTAGAAATAGGGAAAGACCACACGAATATATCCTTGGTCCTAAGGACTTAGAACCATATGAGGCTCAAATGTCTGGCCATAAAACCGCCTTTCTCTCCTTTACTGATCACCTTGGGGTGGCTTTGACCTTTAGTGAGCCCGGGGTTATTCAATATCTGGCAAGTAGAAGAAGGACTTAATAATTTTCACACCCCTGCCACCAGAAGGATCTCATAAGCCCTTGATACTAATCAGCCAAGCCACACCAATGTCCACTTGTGGAGGAAAAAGATTTGGGTTCCTTGCCCTTAGATTAGGTTAATGTACAAGGTCTGCCCAGAAGGTATCCAGCCATGTCATATGAAAAATAGAGACATTTACTGAAGAAGATACAAGATACAAGAAACATTGTACATAGGACAACGATACCTCAGTCCCTTCAAAATAGGCACCTCGGGCCCTCACATAGTTCCCTCAGTCGCCATCAGCTGCCCAGCATATTTTCCTGACTCTCATCGACGGTCTGAAATCTCTTCCCTTTCAAAGGTGATTTTAGTTTGGGGAAAAGTCAGAAGTTGCAGGGCACCAGATCTGGGCTGTAGGAGGGTGAGTCACCTGTGTGATTTGATGTTTTGCCAAAAGTCTGCATGAGACGTGATGCATGAGTGGATATGTTGTCATGATGAAGCTGCCAGTCAGTCACCAGTTACCCATAGCTATGGCCTTCTGAATCATCTGAATAGCTTTGGTGGAGGAATGTTCAAGCTTAAAGCAAAATTTGATGCAGATTCGTTGCTCTACTTTCTCAGTCACTTTGAATGTGACAGCCACACAGTATGCATGCTCACTCAAGGACATCTACTGCTTCCACTGACTAGTACAGTGAAGTCATCGTTGTTCACTCATGCTCATTCCAGCTCACTCTCCTTGGCTGCCAGGTTATATCAATGTTGGCAAACCATCTTCAGTATATTAACAATGGCTGGACTTTTTTTGGACAGACCTAGTATATCAATTAAACAAATACAGGTTCCAGCAGAAGTAATACCTGCTTGAGTGTGGTTGGTAGGGTAATAATATGGGTGTAATAAAATATAGTTTTAATTAGAACATTTCACCTAAAATGTCATACGGTGTACTTGAGTGTGATATTGTTATGTTACAGAATTACATGTTTGTGATTTTGTAAAAAAAAGGGGCATTGTTTGTGCAATACCCTGTATATTTTAAGTATATAACATGCAACGTGAACCATGTGAAGTATTTTATAACTGTCTATATAACATTTAGCAACTGACAACAACTTGTTATGACCAACAATCCTCGTTTGCCTGGGCCTGACCTGATTTTGGCACTGAAAGTCCCATGTCCCTTGTCCTGGGAAACCCCTCAGTCCCAGACAAACTGAAGCAGTTTGTCAGCCTACAACCACTTTTTCCTCTGCATATGAAGATATCGAGGCTCCAGGGACTACACAGCCAGGTCAGGCTTGGCTGGGCTCGTTTTTTTGGATCTTGGCTCCGGTTCTTATTGCCAGCCTAGAAAAATGGAGGTGCAACCATATTTCTAAAGATGCTTCTGTCCACTTGCTCCGAATGGTCTCCCAAGAGGTTCTCAGAACCAGAAAGTGCATTCTTTCAGGGTAGGAAGCATGGCTCTTACCGATCCTCACCACAGCTTGATAATTCTATTCCTCGGGTATGCTCTGCTTCAGTTGAAATTGATTGGTTGCTGAGTATTGACTTCCTAAAATTATATTCACAATGGGGGAAGGGGTGATTTGGAGAGAGAATAAACAAACCAACTGCTATGGCATCTCATTCCCTACCTAGTTACTCCTTTCACCATAAGGCAATTTGGCTACTTGGAAGGATGTAATTCTCAGCCTGTATTGAATGTAGTGACTGACCAATGACCCCTTACAGAGGACAGCAAACACAGGCTTTGAAGTCCACAGACCTGTTTCCAAATCCCAGCTTCACTGATTACAGCTGCATCACACTACATCCCTTTGAAATTTGATTTCCCAATCTGAAGATGGGAATAGTAATATCTCCCTTTTATTAATACTATACATTTAGTTAACAAAATTATAACAAACTACGATTTCATAGGTACAAAACTCCTTCACATACATGGTCTTGCTGGATCCTGGCCATTATTCAGTGAACTAACGTGTCTCCTGTCACTTCCATCTGCACAACCTGCTTTGTGCTCAGGCCCTACCACATTTAGTCACCCCCGCCCGGCCCAGCTCCCACACATTCTGAATGACACCCTTCCCGTGTAGTCAGAGTTCCCGCTGGGGCTACATGGCCAGGCCGGCTGGACCTCCTGCCCGGGCTGTCTGGATAGATTCACAGAACAGACAGGACACTCACAGAGGAAAAACACAGGTGGTCAGGAGCCAAGGAGAAGAGGGAGATTCAGGCAATTATTGTACCAGGATGATGCAGGTAAAAAGGGTTCTGGTACTGTTGTGTCCTCCCCTCCACAGGTCGTTGTCTCTGACCCTGTGGGGGAGCAGGGTTTGTATCTGCTTCACACATACAGTGTCCCATTGGCTTGGAAGTAGTGAATGAGTGAAGGGCCATTCTACCACCTCTCCCGCCCCATGGAGAGTGGCAGGAACAGGCCTGGCCCGGCTGCAGAAAAACTGCTGTGGGTGTTGACTTTCTAGCAGGCTTTGTGGACCATTTCAATCAGCTCATCTACAACTGGGTCTGGAATGGGTTCTTAGGAGTCGGTGGGTTCTCTGGGAATTTTTTAATTTTGTGTTTCTCTTATCAGATGTAAGTGGAATGCATTTTTATGAACTAAAACCTTAGTTAAGACATTGTTTCCCGAACTGAGACCCGATGCTCTCACAGAGCTCTACAAATGTACAAATGCATTTTCATGTATCCACAAGAAGTTATTTTCTTTTTAAAAGGGGTCCCCTACTTGACTCTGGCTTGAAAGACACAGCCTAAACTTTCCTGTCCTCCTAGGCTGTCCCATTCTCTCTGCCTGTTCCATAACCACGCCAGGGACAAACCAGGAACATGTGCACGTGGAAGGAGAACAGCAGGCTGTGAAAGGGATAAACCAAATGTACAAATGTACCCAAGGAGCCTACATTCTCTCCCCTTTGGTTTCCAGATAAAGCCAGTGTCCCCTCAACTGAACCAGAAACCGCCAAAACAATCGACCATTCATGACATCATGTGATGCGCCAAGTCACACCAATAAATACTACTTGTTTGGCCTCCTCCAAACCCTCTGAGCGGAAAGCACCAACGCTAAACCACTTACCTTTTCCCTGGCTCAGGAGGGACCCAGCAGACTTAACTTGCCAAGGGTGACTTCATCCCTGAATGTGGGGGCAGCAGTGGGGTGACAGGGGGATCCCCAGAAAGTGAGCCTGAGGCACCCAGTTCCAACATGGGGAACAGGAGGTTTGCCCGCCAGGTTTGCGCTCCACTGGGTCTCTCATGTTCCCGCCCCTGAGCGTGTGTGTGTGTGTGTGTGTGTGTGTGTGTGTGTGTATACAGGCATATTTTAATCACTCCTTATCTCTTACCCTGGACGCATCCAAAGGACTCCCCATTAACTCATCTCCCACATAGATGAGACAAGATAGTGAGAAGCTAGGGAAATTCCTTGGCAAATGGAATAGGGAAACTGAGACAGAGAGCTGAACACAGTGGCCGAGCGATTTACCACCAGATGCAGGTGGTCTCCAGGGCGGAAGACCAGGTAGGTGTAAAACTGAGAAAAGAAGTTACCTCAGGGTAACCTTTCCTCCCCTGGCCTTTCCTCTCTGGAGATAACACCTAGGCCTCGACTGTATTTCAGGTCCTGGCCCAGAAAAGCAGCAAAACCAGGTGAGTGATGCCAAGACCAACTGCAATGGCTGAAGACTCCCTACCCTGGTGCTGACCAATCAGCAGAGATCACGACCCTAAAGGGGCACACCCGGAGAACTGATGGTTATGCTACTACGACCCTCCCCTGGGACCTCCCCTAAGCGTCCTTCCTTCAAGAAAGAAGCAAAAGCCTCAAGACAAAGAACCCAGCAGCCCGCTCTCCCTTTGGCCATTTCCTTTCCTTTCTTCTCTCCCCTCCCCAACCATGTCTTTCTTAAGAGGCACGAGTCTCCTAAACTCTTAAGGCAACGGGCATCCAGCAGCTTGTCCCAGGCCGTTCCCCTGAACCGGTCCCCAAAGCTGCCTCTCTTCTGACTTCCCAGTGAGCTAGGGCAAGCCAGCCAAAACTCTCCCCTTGCTTCCTCTTCACTAAGCCCTTCCTTTTTTCGCTGTCCCCAACTTTAATAAATGGATCCTCATAGTCACCTGGACTTGTATTGTGACATCTTTCCTACACGAGGTCAAGAGCCCATGCACTACGGCTGGCCCTGGGCCAACCTGCTCAGGGCCAGGCACCTGTCTGGGAACACAGACGCATGTATTCTGGAAAGGCCACAGGCCCTAGCGGACCGGGCGCCTGAACAGTGGCTCGGGCAGCTGTGGGGTTGCGCATGGCCCTGAAGGCCCTGGGGAGCACGCGTGTCAGATCTTCTCCCACTGGGCCACTAAAACCCTGTTATTACCTCTGGCCCCCCTTTGAAGGTTTAGATGGTAAAATCACTAATTTAGCCTTGCTCAAGGCAGTTAAAACTATGTAATAGGAACCAATTAAATACCACTTATTAGGCAGATTTGGGATATGATGGGGGTAAAATTATATCCCTAGAAACAGTAAAGCTGCAAAATATTAAAATGTCACAGTCATGTTCTAAGAACTTCAGTCTTTTCACTCCTCTTAAGACTGATATCTCTATTCCAGAGAAAGAACAAAAGACTGATTTTTAATCAACCCAGAACCGACTTCTGTGGCAGAAGAGAAGCCCTCGGGCCTTTGCTGACCTGGGAGAAAGCCTCCAAGGTCTGCAGCCCCCGTGCAGGGTCCCAGACAATCCTGTACCACCCTTCAAGCTCGGGTGAGAAGGGCGGGTGGAGGCAAAGGAAGAAGGAATTCTGCTTTTTCTGAGCACAATGCCCCATGCCCAGCAAGCATATTTTTACTGGTTCTAAGGGCAACGGCCATGTGGCCCCCAGGAATTTAGAAATGAGGGAAAAGATTTCTGTCCATTAAACCATGAGATCAACACGGAGTGGCTCAGAGCAGAGGACGCAAAGTCACCACAGAGAGATGGGGCTCGGCCTGGCTAAAGGTGGCCCTGAGCTGCAAGACCGCCTGCAAAGGTGGCAGCAAAGCAGAGGGGGACAGAGAGGCCTGAGTCGCAGCCTCCAGAGAGTCCCGCCCGCCCTGCCATGCCCCTTCTGCACCCACAAGCATGTGACTCCCCAGGACGTGCCCCTCAAGAACTCACGGGTCCTTCTGGCATAATCCACACCGCTGTCCCCACTGCTTCCCCTGCTCCCCAAGCTGGTCAGTTCCTGCAGCGGCCTGTCTGGCGTCGGGCCCCAGCAGCCCTTTCGCCAGCCTGAATGATGTCCCTTCTGGTCTCTTTTCCTTTGAGGGCAACTGGGGACTGAAAGCCCAATGTGGATGGAACGGCAATCTGTGGGCACAACGCAAAAGAGGGGGAAGCAAGAGTTAATAAAAGTTGGCATTTCTCCTTGATATCTTTCAGCTACAAAGAGCTAAGGACAAAAGCAAAATGGAAGACATGGGATTCCCGGACAGGGCCACTGCCCCGAAATTTGAGGTGGACAAATTTCCATTTCTGGGCAACTCAACAGTTGCCGGGAAAGATACCCTTGGTGCTATAGTTAGAACCCTGTCAGCATGAGCAGAATTCCCATCTCCCCACTCTTGCTCATCCAGAGTGGTGGTGACCACATGGCCCTCAGTGGGTCATAGATTTAGTCCAAAATACCAAGCCCCTATTTGATTGTTATAGAAAAGTTGTATACACCTCTATCGAGGGCCATTTTTACTAACAACCAAGGGCTACATGAACTACTTATCAGAAAAGCAAGTTAGTAAATTAAAACCACAGTGAGATATCATCTCACACCTGTCAGAATGGCTGTCATCAATAAGTCAACAAACTACAAGTGCTGGTGAGGATGTGGAGAAAGGAGAACCCTTTTGCACTGTTGGTGAGAATGCAGATTGGTACAGCCACTGTGGAAGGCAGTATGGAGATACCTCAAAAAATTAAAAATGGGTCTGCTTTTGACCCAGGAATCCCACTTCTGGGAATATATCCAAAGGAACCCAAAACACTAATTCAGAAGAACATAAGCCCCCCTGTGTTCATTGCAGCATTATTTACAATCGCCAAAATATGGAAGCAGCCCGAGCGTCCATCAGCAGATGAGTAGAAAAAACTGCTATGGGACATTTACACAATGAAATACTACTCAGCCTTAAAAAAAGAAGGAAATTTTACCCTTTGCGTCAGTATGGATGGGCCTGGTGAACAGTATGTTAAGTGAAATAAGCCAGTGAGAGAAAGACAAATACCATATGATTTCACTCATATGTGGAATCTAATGATCAAACTGAACTAACAAGGAAAATGGGGACAGACTCATGGATGGAGAGCAGGATGACAACTGGGGAGGGAGTGGCAGTGACGGGGTAGAGTGACTGAGCATAAAGGAGAAAGGACTCATGGACATGGACAACAGTGTGGTGATTGCTGGAGGAGGGTGGTATAAGGGGACTAAGTGGGAATGGAAAAAAATACAATATAGATCAAAACAAACAAACAAACAAAAATAATAACAAAGTTAAAAGAGAAAGAAAAAGAAAAGCAAGTTATTAAAGATTTCTCAAAGCTGCTTATGTAAACTAGACTTTTCAAGAACTACAGTTAGCAACAACCTTCAATTCAGATTCCACTGGAAGCCTGGCTGCTACATGAAGCCCCACTAGGCCTGTACCATGGAGGCGGCTGACATTCTCTTACCCCTCAAGAAGGACATTCTGCTATTAGTTTCTCATCAGTGTTGTCTTACACTGGTCAACAATTTTTAAAAATTATTAATTGGCCCTGGCCAGGTAGTTCAGTTGGTTAGAGTATCATCTCAATATACGTGGTTGTGGGTTCAATTCCCAGTCAGGGCACATACAAGAATTGACCAAAAGAATGCATCAATAAGTGGAACAACAAATCTCTCCCTCTCTCTCTCTCTCAAAAATCAATAAAATAAAAAAATTAAAAATAGATAATTAATAGATTGCTTAGTATAATTTTAAATGTACAGAACAATCAAGCAGATAGTACATAGGCTTCTGTGTACCTACCCCACTATCCACCCACCTCCACAAAGTTTCCTCTATTTTTTTATTGAGGTATAATTGACATATAACATTGTATTTGTTTCAGGTGTACAAAATTATTTGATATGTGTATATACTGTGAAATGATTACTAGGGTAAATTTGGTTAAATCCATCACCATACAGTTACATTTTTTGTGTGTAATAAGAACTTTTAAGATCTACTCTTTTAGCAACTTACAAATATACAATACAGATTGTTAACTACAGTCACCATGTTGTACACTACATTGCCAGAACTCAATTATCTTAGAACTGGAAGTTTTTACCTTCGACAACCATTACCCATTTTGGCCATTCCCTACCACCTGCCTTTGGCAACTGCTAATCTATTTTCTGCTCCTATAAGTTTGGGTTTTTTAGATTCCACATATAAATGAGACCATACAGTATTTGTCTTTCTCGTTATTTCACTTAGCGTAGTGCCTTCAAGATCCATCTGTGCTGCTGTAAATGGCAGGATCTCCTTCTTTCTCACGACAGATATATATATTGAATATTTCACATTTTCTTCATTCATACACCCACTGTTGGACATTGTGGTTGCTTCCAGACCTTGGTTATTGTAAACAATTCTGCAGTAAACATGGGGATGCAGACACCTCTTTGAGATAGTGATTTTGTTTCTTTCAGGTATATACCCAGAAGTGGAATTGCTGGATCTTATGGTAGTTGTATACTTAATTTTCTGAGGAACTTCCATAGTTTTTTCCATAGTGGAAACTTACATTCCAACCAAGAGTGTGCAAGGGTCCCCTTTTCTCCACATCCTCACCAACATTTATCTCTTGTCTTTTTGACAATACCCATTCTAACAAGTAGGAGGTGACATTTCATTGTGATTTTGATTTGCATTTCCTGATAATTAGTGATGTTTAGCACCTTTCAGGTATCTGTTAGCCATTGGATATCTTCTTTGGAAAAAAATCTATTTATTTCCTCTGCCCAGGATTGTTTTTTGTTTTGTTTTGCTATTAAGTTGTTTGAGCCCTTTATATATTTTGGATATTAACCCCTTATCAGATATGTAATTTGCAAATACTTTCTTATTCCATAGGTTGCTTTTTCATTTTGTTAATGGTTTCCTTTGCTATACGGAATCTTTTTAGTTTGGTGGAATACCACTTGTTTATTTCTGTTTCTATTGCCTTTGCTTTGGGTGTCAAACCCAAAAAAAAAAAAATCATTAACAAGACCATGCCAAGGAACTTATCCCAGGGTTTTACTCCAGGAGTAATATGGTTTCAGGTCTTATCTTTAAGTCCTTTATCCATTTTGAGTTGATTTTTGTGTTTTGTGTGAGATAGTGGTCCAGTTTATTCTTTTGCTTGGGTTGTCCAGTTTTCACATCACCATTTATTAAAGTGACTATCTTTTCTCTATTGTATATTCTTGACTACTTTGTTGTAAATTGAACATATGTTTGTGGGTTTATTTCTGTTCTCTCTGTTCTGTTCCATTGATATATATATTTGTTTCTATACCAAACAAATACCATACAGTCTGGATTAGTGTAGCTTGGTATTATAGTTTGAAATCAGGACACATGATGCCTGCAGTTTCATTCTTCTTTCTCAAGATTACTTTGACAATTTGGGGTCTTTTGTGGTTCCATACAAATTTTAGGGTTATTTATTCTATTTCTCTGAAAAATGACATTGAAATTTAGATAAAGATTGCATTGAATCTGTAGATTGCTTCAGACAGTATAGACATTTTAACAATATTAATTCTTCTAAATCATGAGAATGAGTACCTATCCTTTCATTTATTTGTGTCTTCTTCGGTTTCTTCTGTCAATATCTTATAGTGTTCAGTGCACAAGTCTTTCACCTCCTTAAATTTACTTATTCTTAAGTATTTTATTCTTTTTATTGCAATTGTAAACAGGATTTTTTTTTCTGATAGTTTGTTATTAGTGCATAGAAATGCAACTGACTTTTGGTATGTTAATTTTCTATCCTGCAACTTCACTGAGTTTATTTATTAGTTCTACCAGTTTTTTGGGGTGGAGTCTTTTAGGGTTTTCTATATATGAGATCATGTCATCTGCAAATAGAGACAGATTCACTTATATGGTTGCTTTTTAATTTTTATTTATATTTATTTACTTACTTATTTTGCCTAATTGCTCTGCTAGGACTTCCGGTGCTATGTTAATAAAAGTGGTAAGACTGGGCATCTTCATTCCTCTCCTGATCTTAGAAGAAGAGCTTTCATCTTTTCAAGATGATTTTTTTTTCTTGGAAGGGAAGACTGCCCTTTGGCTCAAACTCCTGAAATGCTTATGCTAGATGCGCGGGCACTTACTGACTGCAGATATCATACAGAAATCACTTCAAGCTAAACCTTAAAGAGTCAGCTGCCCTGCACACTCCCTGGTTTTTCCTTCACTTGTCTATGGTCATGGGCCTCTCCCTCTCTGGGACTCAGTGCCCTCATCTGTCATGTAGAAATAAAAATCCTTTCACTACTAGCTGGACAGGTTTCTGAGAAGATAGAATAAGATGGTGTATTGGAGCACGATTATGAAAATTGTAAACAGCTATATATGTGAAATGTACGCTTATTAAAGGAAGCAGGAGAGATGGCTGTCAGGGAAATATTTCACTTTCTGTCCTGGGTCCAGTTTACCCTTTTTTTTTTTTTTTTTTTTGGTGCCTATCATCAGTGTGGTCATTTAGCTGGTGAATTGTCGGGGAGAGCTAACCCTCTTTCTTTGCTCTATGGGACCTTTTCTCCCACTGTGAACATTTTGTACTTTGCTTGGGACAGTGCCAGTTCTAGGAACTCCTCGCTCATTCCGCATTGATGGAGTGGCTCTACACCCCCTGCAGCTCAGCAAGCATGCAGCTGGGCAGCGAGATTACTGTTTCCCTCCAAGGGGTGCAGGGGTAGTTGTGGGGCAATGGCCTGTCTGGTGGAGCCGTCAAAAGCCCCGTGGCTACTTCTCTGAGTGTAGGAGCCTTAGGGCCTCTGAGTCAGCAATTCTGAAGCAACAGGGATGCCTCCAATCGACACCATTTTGTACTGGTTTTAACTTAACTGCCATTTTTAGAATCTATAAATTGTTGATATTTGGCATTTAGTATAGTTTGTAGATCTAGTAAAATTAGGTGAGTTTCATTTTTAGCCCTAACCCATACAAGCCAAGTGCTAGTGTCCTATCTCCAGCCTGACCATGTCATCCCTTGAAGACACAGTGAAGGATGGTCCTGGGGAGGCACTGTGTGTGGGTCAGGAAAATGGACCAGCTCTCTGGCTTCCCTAGCTCGAAGCTTTGTTATAAGGATATTCAAGGAATTCTCAGACCCTCCTGGGATTTGCCTCCTTTCTCAAGGTGACCTTACCTTCCTGATTTTGACATCGTCTCCTGTAGTTAGCAGGGTCCAGCTGCCCTGCCCCAGCCTTCTCCTCCTCCACCTTCATAACTACAAAGCAAAAGATGAACACAGCTTCAAAATGGACACAGCACAAAAAGGTAGAATTCCAAGGAGAAATGGTTAAATTCACACTCAGAGCTGGAGATCTTAATGCAGATTTTAAAATTAAGGCAAAAGAATGTATAAACAAACTGAAGAAACTCAACTATCTATCTGCAACAAATAGAGGACTCACCTTTTTTTTTTTTTCAATTACAAATGGAACATTTACAAAGAGGGCACGTTTACTAGGTCACAGAAAAGCCTTAGTGAATTTTGAAGAATTTATTTCATATTTCTATAGTAAATACACACACACTGTTAGATACTAAAAATAATTTCTAATTATGGGTTTAAGATGAGATCACAATGAAAATTATTAAATATTCAGAACTCAACGATTACAGCTATTACATATTGAAACTTGTGGGGTACAACATACCTTAAGGGAAGAAGGAAGAAAGGAAGGGTGGATGGAAGGAAAGAAGAAATAAAATAAATGGGATAAGCATTCAACTAAAGAACCTAGAAAAAGAACAGGAGAGAAAATCCAAAGAAAGTGGAATGTCGATATAAAGAAAAAAATAATGAAATAGAAAACAATCAAGCATAGAGGTGGTTAATAAATCCAAAGGCACTTATTTGAAAGATATTAAAATAGGTAAATCATGCAAAACTAATCAAGAAGAAAAGAAAATATTCATAAACATTAAGAAAACAGGAACATCCTAAAAATATAATAGAAAAAATTTTAATTATAAATGAATACCATGAAAATACATTTTTATGCTATGCCAATATTGTTTTCTTGTTTTTCCCCCATCCCTCCACCCTTCTATGCCAATACACTTTAACTTAGATAATAAATGATAGCTGCTTTGCAATGGGCCAAACCCTGTCTTAAATGCTCTGCGTGTAGGACTTAATTGAATCTTCTCAACAACCTTATCAGGTAAGTAACATTATTATTTCCATCTTACAGATGAAGTAACTGAGGCACAAAGACCTTAATTGACAGTCGAAATGGAGGAACAGGGACTCAAACCCAGATAACTGTGTTTCTGGTATTATAGCTCTTGGTCACAAAGAATGCTGTATTAGAAAAACAACCTAAATGATCAAAATTGACTTGAGAGGAATTAGAAAACCCGAGTTAACCAATAACCACTAAGCAAAATGATTATGAGAAAGGCATCCCAACTAGCCATGTATCTTGATAATTATTGAAGCTGGATTACAGGTACCGAAGGGCCTACACTGTTCCCCCCGCCCGTCTTTTTTTGTTCCCATTATATTTTTTTGTTATTTTTGTTGTTATGTTTGAAAACTTTCTATATGTAATTAAAAGAAAAATAAACACAAGAAGTAGATAGTTTAAAAAATGTTTTATCTAAACCTTCAAGGATTAGATAGTCTCTAATTTATACAAAAATGGTTCTCAAAAGTAGGAAAAGAAGAAACTGGAGGCAGTAGATACATCTGAAGACCAGGATTTAGGGTGGGACTGAAAACAGGAGAGTTGGCTGAAAAGCTTCATGTTGGTTAAACCCTCAGATCTCTCTCTCCTAGGCTCCAGTCCTCTGGGTGCTCCACCACCACGCAGAAAATGGACGGGTTACACCCAGCGGGTCCTGGGTGGATGTCTGAGGGCTGGAAGGAGTCATTTCACTGGGGGGAGGGGGCACAATTTAAGTAAAGGCAACTTGATGAATAGTCCACTGTCTAACTGACCCCTGGGACACTAAAAAAGCATACCTGCTCCAGGTGGGAGATTGGAGGACTTACAGATTCTGACATTTTGGGGGACATCTAACAAAATGGTGAGGGCTCCAACCAATTGTCCACCAGAGGTTCCTCAATGACAGATGTGCTATAGCCCTGGAGAGCAGTCAGTACTCAAAAGAGGTAAAAGTGAGGTTCCAGAAGGGGCCTAACCCCCCAACAAGAAAATAGAATACAAGAGATTTGATACACTCCTTGAGAATTTGGAAGAACTTAAGGGAGTGATCATGGCCAAAAAATGCAAAGAAAAAAAGAGGCAATCAGGAACACCAGGGGAAATCTAAAAGTACAAGAAATAAAATGTGATCATGGTGCTTAATCATGAGAATAAACATTGCTCTTTGAAGTAACTAAAAACAGTGATGGTATATCTACACTGAGAGGGTAAAGAAGAGGAGATGGGTGTGGTATAAGATAGTTAAATATTCAGCTGCTAGGTGGCTAATTTCTAACTTTGATAAACAACAGAATATACTTATATTTTATTAAAAGGGTATAAGTAATAAACAGAAAAAGCTAAAAGCATCCCAGCTGGTTGTCTTTGGGAAGTGGAACTGTGGGATGTACAGAAAGCTGGGATGGAGTTCTGTTGCTTTTTATTACATATTCCTACCTGTGTTGATTGATTTTTACATTATGGTTATATATTATTTTTATTTTAAGACAAATAATCCAATATGACACATGTGGTCCCAATATATGCTTAAATCTATTTGTTAAAAGTGAATCACATGTCCTGGTGGGTGTGGTTCAGTGGACTGAGTGCTGGCCTGTGAACCAAAAGGTCACAGGTTCGATTCCCAGTCAGGGCACATGCCTGGGTTGTGGGCCAGGTCCCCAGTTGGGGACATATGAGAGGCAACTGAACGATGTATCTCTCACATGTTGATGTTTATCTCCCTCTCTTTCTCCCTCCCTTCCCCCCTCTCTAAAAGTAAATAAAAATTTTTTTAATTGAATCATGTTTAATATACTCAGAACTACAAAACAAGGAGCCCTTTAAGACAGAGGTTCTCAAACCTGCGCCTGCGTCACAGCCACCTGGAGGGCAGGCTAAAGCCTAGCCTGCCGGGCCCCGCCTGGAGGGCCAGCTCTGCAGGTCCGAGGTGCAGCCCGGAAGGTGGCAAGCTAACAGCTTCTATTGATGTGGCGGATACTGATCCAGGGACCATACTTTGAGAACCGCTGGTTTAAGGAAATAGCTTTTAACTTATATTTTCTATTAAACTGAATCTCCAGATGCTGAGTTTACTTCACATACATAACAATATCATGTCTTTTCATTCAAACTGGGCACTGGGAGCAGGTAAGCTTAGTGAGAATGCACTGGTAGCATCATATAGATCGGTGACTTTCTTGGAGAGCTGATGCCTTTCTCCTTCCTGGCATGGCGTAAGGACTAAAGAGAACCACCTCCTAATTGTGTAGGCAGGGCTGACTCTGCCTCTCCCCAGCCTCAAACTGGAAAGGCCAAGTGACTCAGCCTGGCCAATCAAACGCTCCCCATTTCCCTGCCACAGACACCGGGGTGATCTGTGCTCAAAGCCAGGCCAATCAGAATTCTTCCCAGGACATTGCCACTCGATCCATCCAGAAACACTGCCTCCACTCTGCTCTGGCCTCACGAGGCTCATGAGCTTGGGAGCTACTTACTGTCTTGCCTGCCACGTGGAGAGAAGCATCCAAGGAACAGAGTACTGATAACACTGTAACCCCTGAGTCGGTTCATTCTGAACTGGCCTTCTCAGTTGTGCTGAGTTGACGAATTCCCTTTATTTTTTTCTCACCTGTGAGCTGGGTTTCTGACACTTGTAGTCAACTGTTTCTGACTAATACGAAGAAAATAGTTTTCCAGCATGTTTTAAAAATGTGTTATTTTATGTTTGAAATACTATAGATTTTCAAAATGGAAATCAAACAAAAGTGAATACCAAATAACAATACAGATGCAAATAGAGATGAAAACTCTACAGAAATACAGAAGCCTGGGGACACAGTGTGGCTCCCGTTCGGGTGGAGGCACACTTCGCAGTCCTGCACTAGTTGAGACCATGACCTTCCCACCTCATCGGGACTTGAGAGAAGCTCCCTTCCAGGAGTGCGCAGAAGTAGCAAAGAACAAAGGAAGCCATCCATTGGAAGCCAGGTGCTGGCCGTGTGGAAAGTGCTTAGATTAACGATTGCTCTGATCCACAGCTGCAGGGCTCATCATAAAAATTTCCAATCATGACCAAACCCATGAAACAAAATTTCCATCTCTAGCATTTCATATAATGTATATTAATTGAATGTCAGATATCTTGCTTTCATAATCTCATTTAATCCTGATCAAATTTCCTGAAGTGCATAATTTTCACCCCCATTTTTCAGAGTATTAAGTAATTTTTCCTGTGTCACAGAGCCAGGTATGATGGATTCAAGAGTCAAATTGGCATCTCTCTGATTTCTGGACTCACGGAAGGGAGGGAGGAAGAAGAGGAAAAAAAGAAATGAAGACATGAGACAGGAAGAGTTGGTTCTAGACCCTTCCCGAGATCTAGCTGAATTCCTGGCACTCCTAATGGCCTTATAATACCTGCCCTGCTCCCCCGCCCACCTTTTCTTTTCCATTAGCTTCAGCTGATTTGAGTCACTTGTATCCAAAGAGTATTGACTGCTATAACCATCCACTACCATATGTTGCCAAAGGAATTGTGTTAGCAACACATCAACTCCTGCCATGTAGCAAATTAACTTGTAACAGCAGTTTTTCCTACACCAGCCCCCCCACACTGCGCAACTAGCCACCGGTCATTTTCCATCCATTTTTAGATGGTCTTGGTGTAAAACATGGCTTCGCATTGGGGGATCAGACCAAATTCTCTTCTGCTCTGAGTCATGTAAGGTCTCCATTCCACTTCACTGCCCCAGACGCCAGTCTGGGATCCTGTCTGGGATCCCTGAGAATCCAAGCCCTACTGACAAAATCAATGCCCTAAGCCTGCAAGGCCAAGGACCAGAGTGCCACGCCAGCGAACAAACACGCAGGGCTGCTCCCTGAGCAGCCTTCATGTCCCCTGAAGCAAGGAAGTGGCTGGTGACAGAGCCAACCGTAGGGGTGGACAGCACATTCTGACTGTCAAAAACCTGGCGATTGGATCACCTATCGTTCAACGCCCCCCCCCACCATCCACAAGGGCACATCAGTTTAGTCCGACCAATCCACTGTGTTCCAATGTTTGCAGTAGACACTGGAAATAGGACAATAGTTTAATTACTTGGGAAAAGGGGAAAAATATGTCCTGATTGAGATAACAAGTCCTCAAGATTAGACATCGTGATTCTGAAAGAAAATTAAGTAGAGAAAAGGTTGTGCCACATTCATCAGTTAGCCTTTTGAGAGCTTTTCCGCCCCCCCATCCTTTAAGCCACTTGAGCTTATTATACCTAAAAACATGGGACCAGCCCAATAATATCCAGTGAACCCCTCTGAGAACCCAAAGTAGTTCAGAAAAGGGCTCGTCTGGGATTATTTTATGAACTGAATTGACAAGAATGACACAGGGCATGCCGAGCTTTAAAAGGCTAAACTAGAACCTAGAGAAAGGCCCCCCTCCAAGACAGGGCTTTTCTATTGCCTCTGCACCCCCCCCACCATGGGTGCCCCAGGAAAGGAAAAGCAAAACAAGCAACAAAATATCCCTAAGCAAACCACCAGTAACAAAGCCAAGTATGCATCTAAAGCCTAACAAAGAAATGTATGATGAAAGGAGACCAGCCATTATCTGGCTTCTATCCTGTGACCTTACGTTAACACATGTCATTTATTTTCCCATAGTTTTCTGGGAAAGAGGCAAATCTCGGGGGGTTTTCTTACATTATAAATATTTCAGCCAATCTCCTAAGTTTGACAAAGATGATAGAAATTTACACGCCTAGGAGGAAAAGATGCTCAGGCCCATCAGAGAAGAACTAAAAATCTAACTCACCAGGGTGTCTGAGAGAATGCGTCTCCTGTCATTTCTGTTCATATGGCATGACATTTTGTGCCCCAAACCAGTGAACTCGAGGTACTGGGGTGACTAATTCAGTATAATCTTTTTTAAGGAAAGGCAAATATCCAAAGTTCATCTGGAGGATTTATCCAGCTTTCATGGTGTTTTCCTTCTCAGTGTACGAAGCTCTGAGCTCTCCCTGTGAAGCGCATTTTCCCTTATCCGCGTAGCATTGTCTGCTACCCCCGAAGCTCCAAGGTGCAAACTTACCTTCACAGTCTTAGTGCCAGAAACCACGATCCAAATCTCAGGAAGGCCAGAGTCACTCTGTTGCTGTTGGATGGCAAGAAGGACGCTCTGTGATTTCTAGGCTGAACAGTATTTGGGGCATTGTTGATTGACTTGTGGGGCTCAGAGGCAGCCAGCCATGTGACCGGGGTGGGGGAAGGGACACTCCTGCAGGGTGAGTCTGTTGGCTAGCAGACCAGGGTAGTACGGGGTCTTAACAGAGCTGGTAGTGATCATAGGCAGATGTCTTTGCTCTAAATTCCTTCTTGGATTTTAACTTAGTGATGTTTTTATGGCAGTGTTATGTTTCAGCCCAATTTTGAAATGTTGGTTTATCTCCCTGCAGTTTCTCTCCCAGGTACTTTTTAAATTCTGTCTCAGAAAGATGTTAGAGATGGAGGTCTAACAGCCCTTTGAGGTGATCCGTACTCACTCCAGGGCCACCCACTTTATAGACAGGTGGTGGCCCATCCAGGAGCCTGCAGAAGCCTGGGTCTAGTGTTATACACGGAGGTGAGCCTGGATGGTTGGCACCCAAAATTACAACTTCCTTGAGTATCTTTAACCTATAAATCGTTAAGTTTGAGGACTGCTGAGATGACAATAGTAGATCTTATCCCATTGCAGGTGTCTAAGTCTGTGCCTGTCAGATGCGGACATGGCTTAGAAGCTGTGGTAGTTTGTACTTGCAGTTGATGAGTTTGTATAAGCGTGTGTACCTATGTTTATTATCTTATCACAGTCTTCATTCCATGCTCCAAGATGATCTTTTTGGAGGGATCAGGGCACATCAAGGACTGGAGAGGTCCTGGATCTCAAATACCTTGAAGACGTGAGACCAGAGCCATGTGAGTAACCTCCTAGTCTACTTCCGCCTCTCCACCCAATGGTCTGTGCTGGCTGCCTGCTCACACAGAGGGAGGTGGTGGTCATGATGGCGGAAATGGCAGGGGTGGAAGTGGTAGGTGGGGTTGTAGGTGTAGCAATATGGTAACTGGGCATAAATGGGGGTGGTGAGGGATAGATGAAGGCGGTGAAGGTGAAGGAAAGGTGCGTGGAGGTGGTGAGGTATAACTGGAAATGGTGGAGGCAGGGGTGGGGATGGAGAAAGGGATGAGAAGGCCTCCTAAATGACGGAGTAAGAGATTCACATTACTGACAGTGACGCTGATGACCCTGCATGAACCTCACCTGTTGTGATCGCAAGCATCACATTGTAAAGCCATGGCATTAAAAGTCTAGAGAACCTTATTCTGCCCCCAGGGCTGTGTGACCTTAGAGCAATGTCTGCACTTAATAAATAGTGGTTTGTTATGGGGAACTCATCTCTCTCCAAACACTTTACCCTTCCTTACTAAGTAGACGCTTCTGTCCTTTCTGAAGTCTTGAGAAAAATACTCTACTCACCTCTACCTCCTCACTCACCCCTACCTAGTGGAGGACTAGTGGCTCATGGGTTTGAAAAGTCTGGGGGAATAAAGTGGTCACGTACCATGACTCATCCTTCTGAGAGCTACCTGCCCCAGAGAAGGCCCGAACTGCCCTCCTCTCCCGCTCTCTTCGCAGTGAACTCTCCAGCACAGACTCTTGCTCAGGTAGGGAGTCTTCCAGGGCTGAGTAGGTAAGTTTGATTTTAAGGGAAAATTAAGAAGCCTCATTGTTATATACCCTAAACCAAATTCTCCGGCCAGCTTTACCTATTATAAAGCTGTCTTGGATTCCCAGCTCTCTGTCTTCTGTCTCTTATTTTGCATTTGATTCCAAGCATAAAGGGAAATTTGTGAACAAATGTCTCCTTCAAATTTCAATGATGATGAATGAATCAAAGAACCTGCATGGAGTTGATGGCGCTAAATGGTCTCTAAATTTTCTTCAGGTTCTAACATCCTGTGATTGTTTGAGTCTATGTCTCTGGAGCGTAACAAGCAAATATGCACAGAGCAGGGATGAAGGCTCAGGCTCTCAGGGGACAATCTCCTAATCTCTGACTCTCCTCCTTCCTGCTTGTCGACCCATGAAGACCTTGACTCTCCACACATCTTCTTCTCCACCCTCCACTAGTCCCTCACGGCTTCATCTACTGCCCTCTCTGGCTGGAGCCCAGGACGAATCTCTTCGGTCCCACCTCAGTGATACCCATAAACTCGTGTTCTTGCCCTGCAAATCTCTTGGTCTAAATCAGCCAACCATTAACCTTCTTGTCCAGCACTAAGCTATCTTTCATCTCTGGAGAAAGCCTGTCTTCACAGGGAGGGAGCAGAGCCAATACACAGAGCGGGAGAGGGGGTGTGTGTGTGTGTGTGTGTGTGTGTGTGTGTTGTGTGACTGAGAGGTGGAACGGGGAGAGAG
The DNA here is from genome assembly GCA_004026545.1 of Mormoops blainvillei. Classification (NCBI taxonomy): domain Eukaryota; kingdom Metazoa; phylum Chordata; class Mammalia; order Chiroptera; family Mormoopidae; genus Mormoops; species Mormoops blainvillei. Next base: position 61,268 of record PVJD01007249.1, on the reverse strand, counting down.
AGCCAGAGTTAGTCCCATGAGGTCTATGACTGGCTCCATCCCTGTCTATCCCCATAGTTTTGCTTGCGAGTGAAAAACTATTGAGAGAGGATCCAGCTGTCCCTCTTCTATCCTCCCCGCTCCCTCTGGTCTCTTTCCACGTTACTGCCAAGGAGACTGGCTCACCAGCTGACTTTAAGCATTAGGGTAAATGCCTGGGGCTTTCAGTCCTTCCTCACCACCCTGTACCATAAGTGGTGCAGATGAGACACAGGTGTTGGCTTAAGAGAAACGGAAAAGATTGGATCAAATGGTTCCCAGTCAGAGGCGTTTTACATGTGGCAGTGTCTGGAGACATTTTTGGTTGCCATACTGAGAGAGTATGTGGGTAGAGGCCAGGGATGCTGCTAACATCCTATGATGCACAAGACACCCTGCATGACAAAGAATTAGCTGGACCCCAACTGGCAAGAGTGCTGAGGTGGAGAAATTCTGGGTCAGACCGTTCAGCCCCCCTCTCGTTCTAGGCCCTCGGTTCCATCTAACTCAGACCAGAAGAGCGCTCCATTCGGGCCCACCTCAACCATGGGCTCTTCAAGGGGGGAGGAGAGGCAAAGAGTCTTACTAATTTGCAGCTTTGACTTCTGGGCCTCCATTTCCTTTAGAGACTGGCAGACAGAGCTGGCTACTCACAGGGACAGATTCCCTGCCATCTCCCAGCCAAATGCCACTGAGCTCCCCCTGGGTTTAACACATAGCAGGGTTTAGGCAGGACTGACATAGGGCCAGGCATGTTGCTGGGGTGGGGGTGTGTGCAAATTGCCATGAAGAGGGCACGGGCCCCCTACCCTGCAGAGGCCCGTAAGTTTCAGGCCTTGGTATTGTTGGGAATATAGATTCGACTGGGGGCCCCAGCAGGCTTATCTATAACTTCACTCACAAGAAAGTCCACAAGAGCTGGGCAAGGCTCACTCCAGTGTGTGTAATTTTTGGCTCTCAGGTTGTTTGTGCCAAGTGTTGGCAGGTGGCACAAGACTGGCTGTCCCAGATTCTTGTCGACTTTAGCTGCTTTTGAACTGTATCCAAGGTTGAGGAGGGAACATACTGTGATGGTGTCCAGACTATACGGGAGGGTTAGAGCGAGAGAGAGAGAGAGAGAGAGAGAGAGAGAGAGAGAGAGAAAGGTTTGTTATAAGAAAGCTCAGAAACCCAAAGAGGTCAGGCTCAGATTATGCAGTGAACGTGTCCTCTCCCTTCCCGTCTCCACCGCCCTCTGATCACCACTGGGGCCTGCGGCCCGCCGGCCACAGCACAGGCCTTGGCTCACTCTGCACCAGCCACCCTGCGCACCCTGCTGCTCCTGTAACACCTCGAGCTCATTCCCACCTCAGGACCTTCGCAGTTACTGTTTTCCGAGCCTTGGGCATGTATTCAACTCTCTGATCCAACGCCATCGGCCTAAAAAGGCCTCCCTGACCAACCCTTCTAAAATGCCCCTCTCTAGGGCTTAACCTTGCATCCTTTGTCTAGATGGCATTTCTATTCCAAACCATGTTACGTGTTTATTTGTTTACTCATTCATTGTCTGTTCCTCCAACGTGGCCGGGACTTTGTCTTGTTCAGTGATGTACCCCTGGTACTTGGAATAGAGGCGCATAAATTGTTGGGTTCAAATCCTGGTCCTAACTGTGGGATCTTGGGCAAATTACCTCTCTCTCTCTCTCTCTCTCCCCCTCTTCTTCTTCTTCAGTTTCTATCACTGAGAAATGGGAATACTAACATCTACCTTGAGTTGTTATGAGAACTGATTTGAAGCAATATGCACATAAAATCTTAAGTCAATGTCTGGCCCACAGGAAATAATCAGTATTAACTAGCAATATTTTATAATTATTACACTCCCCGGAAGCTCACGACACATCGATTGCGAGGAGGGGCGGGTGGTAATCCCGGCAGTGTGCAGGAGTGGAGCAGTCCTTGTTACTTCCCTGGGAACCAAGATCCCGGTGCAGTCCCTCAGCCAGGCCCCTTTCCTTCCTCTGTGCCTGCCCTCTGCTGCCCTCTGGAGGCCCGGGGTGGAAGCTGGCTAAAGCTGACTCAGCGACTCAACAGGTGATGTATTTGCCAGAGAAGAATGAGGCTTTACTGGACGGCCCTCTCTTGACTTAAGAGGCCGGACTCCCAAGGCCACAAGCTTGGCCATTGACAAAGCTGCCACTGGAGCTATCGTTTGGCAGACGTGATTGGGAATTACTGAGGCCACAGAAGACCTGCAGGTGCCTGGGGACTCATCCCTCAGACAGGCCCTGGGAGGGACCCAGAGGAAGGCCATCTCTGCCCCAGCCCAGGCTATACTCCCCAGGCCAGGAAACAGTACCCTGGCCACCTCCGCCAGCCTGAGCCGCCCTGAAAAGCGACTCCTCACCGGTGCCTCCTTTTCTGTCAAAGCATATGTGATCTCCACATTGTCAGCCTAAAATAAGAGGGCTATGGGGACATCAGTGGTTCCTTAATCAACACCGATTAAAAGATATGATGGGAGAAAGTTACAAAAATAGGTACGGGGATGCTAGGGAATATAATCAATAATATTGCAATAACCATGTGTGGTGTCAGATGGGTACTAGACTTATCAGGGTGATCACTTGGTAACTTATAAAATGTCTAGTCACTATGTTGTATGCCTGAAACTAATATAATATTGCATGTCAACTTTAATTGTAAAAAGTTTTTGAAATTAAAAAATATATAATGTGAAAAAAGATTTTATTTTCAATAGTGACAAAACTCCTAGAACATCTAGAAGTAAACTTTTCTAGAAATGCATGTCTTATTTGAAGATATGTGGTAAAATTTTGCTAAGAAACATAAAATAAGGTACCATATTCCCAGACAGGAAAATTGAAGAGGGCAAATTATGTTAAATATTCAGAAATTTATATAGATTTGAAATACAATTTCCATGACATTTTGGATGCAGATGACAAAAAATCATGATTAAAATATAGCTTAGAGTTTACTGAGCTTTTACTATGTCTCTCATGGGTTTATGGCCAAGACTAAATAAGCTAACGTACATTAAACATTTAGAACAGTGCTTGGCAAGTGTAAACATTTTGCCGATATGAACCACCATCTTCCTCATGTGCAGATGAGGAAACTGAAGGTCTGAGAGGATAAGCAACTCGTCCAAGTTCATGTGGCTGGTAAATGGCTGAACTGGTCTGGGGCGTGGGGGTAGGGAGGCTTTCCTAAAAGATATAGCCAACTATAAGATCGTAATAATTAAAGCAGGAAGCACACCTTATATAAGACATTTGCGTATGCCTTGAAAAATACTGTTTTGAAAGATTAGTCAGTGCCTCCTGCTGCCTCTTTACCTCCTTTCCTTCCCCCATTCAGTGCTTTGCCTTAGGGAGGGTGCACGAAAACAGGAAGGAGAGAAAAAGGAGCGTCTTCTGTTGGGGGGATAGAAAAGACTCCTGACCCAGGCTCCTGCTGCGGTGTGGGAGAAGGCGGTCCTGAAGATGGCCCAGACTGCCTCCACCCCTCAGCCAAGGCGGTATGAAGACAGAGAGACTGAGCTCCATGGTGACCTGCAGACACCAACCAACAAGGGCTAGATGGGAAAAAGACAGGTGACATCAAGTGTAGGAGCCTTCGGAGGTGTTTAAGAGTCTAGAACCCTGCTCTCCACTCTATTTCAACCCTAAAACGGGAACTCAGAACCAACAGGGATGTAAGCGTCAGCACCTTTTTAAAAACGGGGGTCTCAAAATATAGATGGAGAATTAAAAAAATAAGCTAGTGCTTCTTACACACCTGAGTTTGGGGGCTGAAACTGGTACTCCAAAGGTAGATTTTTTAAAAAGAAAATAGCATTGGGAAGATGTGCTATTTTTTAAAGATCTCTTTTAGAGGAGAAGCCTGGGCAGTAGACAATAGTAATAACTGAATAATTTTTGGGTCTCAATGCACTTATCTTTGCCCTGAAAATTAAATGTGTTTGTTCCTTAAAATTAGGGTTCAACTTGCATCCCAATTTTCCCTGGACAGTCCCCATCTGCCCTGTCGTCTTGGACTCATGATTAGCAGTGCCCCTTTCATTCTCAAAAGGGTTCCGGTTTGGACAATGAGGTATGTGGTTATCCTGCTTAAGATTTTAAAATGAGATTGAGCCCACCCTGATCCATGTGGCTCAGTTGGTTGAGTGTTGGTTGAGTGACCACAAAGTGAAAGGTCACCAGTTCAACTCCCGGTCAGGGCACATGCCTGGGGTGCAGGTTCAGTCCCCGGATGGGAAATGTGTGAGGGGCAACTGATTGATGTTTCTCTCTCACATCGATGTTTCTCTGCTTCTCTTTCTCCCTCCCTTCCCCTCTCTCTAAAAAATAAATCAATCAATAAATCTTTTAAAAATGAGACATCCCGTGGTGGCCCAAATCTGAGTTAAGTGCTATGAAACAGAAAGTAAGGATTTCCAGACAGGTGTGGCTAGAGGCCAGTGGGGCAACCAAGTGAAGGCCCCGGGGAGCTGAGACTCATCTGCGTGGGAAAGGAAGGGGCAGGTGTTGCATCATGAGGGGACTCATGGGGATGCTGAAGGTCAGGTTCTGTGTGGAGTTGAGAAGACAGCAGTGGGGTCAGAGTGGGATGTTTGGGCTTGATATTTCAGACATGGAGCAGCTCAGGGTGACAGCATGGCCCTTGGTATGGCCATGGGAGCAGGGGGGAGAAAAGGAACTCTCATCGTGTTTTGGGACAGTAATTGGGCAGCTAGTGAGAGACTGGGAGAGGGGTCTGGCTACTCTGTACCCTTTTACTCCTACTGAATTTTGAATCTTGTGACTGTGTTACCTATTCATAAAAACTTGTAAATAAAATTAAAATGTACAGATATCCAGGGTACCTTGCTCATAGATTCTTCTACATCAACATTTTGTCAAGTTTTTAAAACCCCATTAGTAAAACAAGTGGCCTTCAAGTATTTGAAAAGATATACCTCATTCATGAAAAAGAAGGAGGAGGAGAAGGAGAAGAAGGAGGAGAAAATTAGGGCCACAGGAAAATACCATTGTTCACTTTTCAGATTGGCAAACATCGAAGAGTTTCACAAATGCAACAATAGAAGGAAACAGGCCCTCCTCACACTGGCTTGTGAGACTGCAGATAGATGAGCACAGACTCTGTGGGGTCACTTTGGTGACTCACATCTTTGAGTAGCAGCAAATCTTTGTCTAGAAAGTTATCCTACAGATATAGGCTCCCACCAGTGGGCAAAGAAGTGTGTGGTTTGCAGCCATTACTCACCTCGCTGCACTGCATCAGAGTGTTATCATGGAAATTAAATGATATAGTACATGGAAAAGATGTGAAAGAGGGCCTGGTCCTTAGTAAGTGCTCAGTAAACACTAGCTGTTACACCATTGTGGCAGCAAACCATTGGAAACAGCGTAAACGTCCATCAGTAAGGGACTGACAGAAGTTTTGCCGTACATTGGAAAACCACGAAGATTTTAAATAGAACAAGAGTACTCCTTACACAGTGCTAACAAATGATCTCTTAGAAATATTGTCAGATGGGGGGAAAAAGTTTAGAAGGATGTTTATGATTTGCCAGCACTTGCAGGTGGGGTGTGCCTTTGGGTGCACAGTCTCCCCAGGAAAGAAGTCACAAGAAATTGGTAACGGTGGTGATTCCTGGGATGGAAACTAGGAGGCAGGGGCTCAGGGTCCACTGTATAGCCTTTTGAATGTTTTATATTGTCCACTATAGGGATTTATTCTCTATTCAAAAACAAATAAATTCCACTTCTGAGTATATATCCAAAAGAATTGAAAGCTAAGGATTCAAGCAGATACTTGTACACCGATGTTCATGGCAGCATTACTCACAGTGGTCAAAGGTGGGGACAACCCCAATGTTCATCGGTAGATGAATAGATAAACAAAAACATGGCATATACATCCAATGGATTGTTGTTCAGCCTTAAACAGGAAGGAAATCCTGACATGCGCTACAACATGGATGAAACCGAAGGACATTATGCTCAGTAAAATAAACCAGTCGCAAAAAGACACTGTATAACTCCACTTACATGAGGAACCTAAAAGAACCAAATCCACAGAGCCACAAGACAGAGCAGTGGTTACCGGGGCTAGGTGGCGGGGGAACGGGGAGTTAGTTGTAACGAGTACAGAGTCCCAGCTGCAGTGATGAAAAAGTTCTGGAGGTGGATGGGGGTGATGGTTACAGTGACAATGTGAACATACTTAATGCCATTGAATTGTACACTCAAAAATGGTTGAATGGTAAATTTTATGTTATCCATATTTCATCACAAAAAAAAAGAAATAATGTTAATAATAAAAATGGTCCTAGGGGACTAAATGGCAATGGGAAAACATACAATTAAATTCTTTTTTTAATAATTTAATTGTTGATAAAATTTTTTTTTAAATAGTCCTGTCTTACTTTGATTGGAGTTATGTTAAATGTAGAGAATAATTACAAGGAGCCGTATTGTATGAACCACAACAAAGAATGGCCCTATCCGAAAACAGACTCTAGGTCTCCAAATGCTGGTATTTTCCACACCAGGCCAGCCTGCTGTGCTGACCGGCTTTTGAGGGGTTCATGGTACAGAGCAGAGGAGAAGGCTGAGCAGGACCAGGGAGGAGGGCAGCTTCCTCCAAGACAGGTTGCGAGAAGGAAGGGAAGAGGTAAATGGGTGGAGGCGGAAGCAGAGGAAATTCCCGCCTGACCACATAGACTTTCCCCACAAGGGAGGAGGTGAGAGCGTGGGGTGTTGGTATTTTGAGGGGCATGGAAAGGTTGGTCTTTGCGGGGAATAATGGAGTCAGACCAGAAATGTGCAAAAAGAATCACCACGTCCCACTGAGGAGTCTGGTGATCACAAATGTGCGGAGAGAATTTTCCCTCGTCTCTCACCTCTTCTCCCTCCCCAGGCAGCAGCCCTCGGGAGCTAAATGAGTGAGAAAGAGTGGAAACCAGAACTCCCCAACCACCACAGGTTTCTCTTTTTTAGCAGCACCAAGCTAGGCAAGTGGCCTCAACTGTACACTGAGACTGAAGTTTGGATTAGTGTTGGATGAACATTATCATTACTGAAATGAGGCCGAGAGACCAAGGGTGACCCGGACAAGCATGTGACTTGTCTAAATATCATCCGGGGCAGAGCAAGATCTAGCCCTACAAAATAAATTTTAAAAAGCAGTAATAGGCAAAAATCAAGTTGCTTCCTGGTTTTGCTCCATGAGTCAAGCTTGTTCAACGAATAGCTTCTGTTGTTACTTAACATGCATGTATCTTGCATCTCCCACTAGGCTGTAAGCTCTTTGAGGCCAAGGCCCATACACTATTTATCCTCATATTGCCCCCGCAGCCTAGCAAGGTGCCCTATGGGTACACAGTAGGCACTGAAATGGCTACTGACTGCATTTTTGACCAAGAGGCATTACCACATATGAGGCAGCACTGGGCCGTGATTGTGCTTGTATTGTGCGTGGCCCAGAGCAGGTGTGTGATAAGACCTGGTAGAGATGAACTGACTCTTCCACAAGAGAGCGCCTGTGTTCCAGGAAGTCTGATATAAGCCTCGGTTGCAGCCCTGGCTGGTGTGTCTCAGTGGATTGAGTGCCGGCCTGCGAACCAAAGGGTCACCGGTTTGATTCCCAGTCAGGGCACATGACTGCATTGCTGGCCAGGTCCCGACTTGGGGGAGCGCAAGAGACAACCACACACTGATGCTTCTCTTCTCTTTCTTCTTCCCTCCCCCTTTCTCTAAAAATAAATAAATAAAATCTTAAAAAAAAAAAATTGATGTTCAGGTTGCCCAGACTACGGTACAAGGGGCAGAGATGAAATCGGTATGGGCGGTCATTTTCTGTTCCTCCGTTAGGGCTGCTCTCGTTCTGGACTAAGGAGAGGGGCGTTTGGTCAGACCCAGCTTACACTCTGTGATACCAGAAGTGAGCACTGCAGGGCCTTATGAGGCCTCAGACCAAGCTGAATCCAATTTTGAATAAGAAAACGTTGAAGGGCTCCTGTTCTCAAAGATTAGACACAATCATTCCAATTATGTGCTTCTGAGATAATGAATCAGCCAAGCACAGAGCCCAACCCTTCAGATAGGGACGGAGATCTCAGAGGCTCAGAAAGGCTGAGAAAAGGAAACCTGGGACCAGCAGATTCTGGTTTGGGCATGGGAACTTTGGAGAACACACTTTGCCGCCCGTTTCTTTTGCCGACATCACTTATGCTGACGTATCTCCTTTGTTGGCATGGTCGCCATCCCTGTTCAAAGAGCAGGGAAGTGAAAGGGAAGATGTCTGAGTGTCTCCATTACTAAGTCTAAGTACTTCATTACTGCCTCTCTGGGAAAATGAACTTGACTGGAAGGAGAGTGGGCAGCCATTTGGTCAAGCAATAAACCACTTACGGAGCGCCTGCAACGGATGGGGAAAGAGGGCTCTCCTTAGACTGGTCCACCCAGAATAAGTTGGGGTGAGGGGGAGAAAGAGCACAGTTGGTGGGTCTCCAGGGTGCTCCGGAGAACAAGTCTCAGGTCAGGAGCTCAAGGCTCAGTTCCAAATCCCGCGATGCCTGCTGAGGGGGAGGGCGACGCACGCTGCCTCAGGGGTAGAAGCCCGCAGAACTACGGGCTCTGGAATTCTAGGCCAGAATTCCGATGAAGGGCTGGGTGACCCTTTCGTTGGAAAGCTAACTGATCTCCAGGGTTGCTGGTCACACAGCCTGTTACATTTAGACAGAGAGACGTGGACTAATTCCCTGGCTTCCCATGCTCCCCTCCCTCTTACTCTCTAAAGAGCCCAAGAAGCCGTAAAAGAATGCCTCCTTTGGGTCAGGAAGCTTAACCGAAGTGGGGATCTTTATACAAGTCCACGTTTCCTGGTCTCTTAGGGGCCTCTAGGAAGATGCCCTAAATAACCCTTATTGAATTGGAAGAAGGGTAAAGTAGAAACAGGACCAAATACTGTGAAAAGCATGGATTGAAGAGGGGTAGTTAGACCCCTGTGCAGCGAATATAACCAGGCATAGATCTCAGCCCCTCACTGCAGGTCTGACGTTGCACGGATGTGCAGGTGCATAGATGCTCCCCTCTCCGAAGGCGGGGACAGGGGAGCGCAGAAAGCAACGTTACGACAGGACGAGCTGGTCATTGTCTCACCTGTCCATTACTATGCTGGAATAGTCATAGATTCATTTAAACAGATTGTTCTTTACCTTTGTTCCCTAAGTCTAGCACAGGCCTTTGACAAAAGCTGATCAATTTCTCCCCTGAGCCTCGGTGGACTGGGGATTCCTGCCTGGACTATTCAGTTCATTCACTCACATCCCAAACCAGCATCTACGACAAAGCTGTATCTCCAGAATTAAAAGCCACTCTACTCACCCCCAGTGCAGAGGCCGTTTCTTCTGGGCCCTTGAATCCAATCCCTTTGGGGTGGGCCTTGCAGTTGGAATCCACCCACCTCTCCTTTTTCCTACCTCTGCAATTAACATAACCACTCCTCTATTGCCTCACCAACCAACTATGTTAGAACCAAAAAGTCTTTGTCTATTCATAGACACTGCAAAAGTAACATCGTTTTATGTTTTTTAATCTAATGTCTGTGTCCTCCACGATTCTCATTGGCTTATCTAATCAGCGTGTCCTAGGGAGGGTTATCACCGGCCCCTTTAGCTTGTCCAAGCACAACGAAGCCAGTGGAGTTGACTCCCTGGGCAGAATGAGCTTCCCTAAAATAGGCAAGTCTCAAGAAAGATGTCAGAACTTTGTCCCCTTTTCTCCATGGGCCTGAACCTTCCACATCCCACCTCCACTGCAGTTCTGCCAACCCCAAATCCTGATTCTTTAGAAAAGGATAAAGACAAGGAAAACAGAGAAGTCATTTCAGCCCTGGCTGAGTGGCTCAGGTGGTTGGAGCATCATCCCAGACACCAAAAGGTTGTGGGTTCGATTCCCAGTCAGGGCACATACCTAGGTTGTGGATTTGGTCCCTGGTGGGGGTGCGTACAGGAGACAGCCAATTGATATTTCTCTTTCTCTCTCTAAAATCAATAAACATATCCTTGGGTGAGGATTTTAAAGAAAGAAGAAGCCATTTAAACAAACCAAACCCTGAACGTTATATACGCTATGGTTTTTCTAAGTTTCATAATGCTCATTTTGTCCTCATTTGTATTAATTCCTTCTCTGTAAGTAGGGACGATTTGATGAGGGAGGAAAAAGTGGAAAATAGGAAATTTGGAGGGAGGCAAGAAGGGAAACACAGTGAAAGCAGCTGTAGATTTACGGGGCGGTGAGCTCGCTGGGTGGGGGATGTGAAGAGGAGCATGCTGGGAAGTCTCCAGCAGTGAGGCAAAGCCAGGTACGAGGTGTTGGGTATGGTAATACAACACCTTACCTCATTCAACTCTCTCAATCATCCTGTGAAAAGAGATAAACAAGAGATTTTCATTCCCAGCCATGTGGGTATGGAAACTGAGGCTCAGAGAATACACTACTTGCCTGTGGACTCATAGACATAGGAGGAACAGCAGGGGTTGGAAACTCTGTTAAAAAATGAACTCTAACCCCTTCCTGCACAGGCCCTTCTGCGGATTCTCTGAGTGTCTTCAGACCCATGTTTCATGGTTTACTTTCCCTTTCAGAAAGGAAATGTATCTTCTGGTTTAAAGCCCTCACTTTATTCCTAGGTGACATGAAGCTTACCCTCAGTGAAGACGCCACATCCTTGGACCTGGGGCCACCTACAGAAGACAAGTGGAAAGGTATGTTTCGGAGGCCATGGCTGAGACATCACAGTAACCCTACCCCCTAGTTTCTCTCAATAGTCCATGGAGTCAAAGACTGGCAAGGCTAGGGTGGCCAACTCATCCCGGTTTGCCTGAGTCTATCCTTTGCTCTTTTGTTTTTCACAAAGGAGTATCAAGATGGGTTTAAAGTGACTCATCTTAGATTTTGCTCAGTGGGTATTGGAAAGCAAAGTTTGATTTCACAACTTGAAAAGCAAACTGTGTTTACTCCACGAGTTGATGCAAGTTCAGTTCGACCTATTGGTCCTTGCTTAACTGTTTGAGGTTCTAATTGCCTGTCAGAATGACCAATCCAGGGCTGACCCTTTCCACTAAAGACAGAAGTATCTCTTCTTGCAAAATAGGTCTGGCTTTCACTCTCTATGAAAACTTGACAAGCCGTGAGTCCCACACTGAAGAGCCCAGCCAAGGATCTTTCGAAACCAGGCACCCTTGGCTGCCAAGTATGTGGGCAACATAAAATCCCAGAGGAGGGCCTGCCTTTTCTGAGCTACCTTGTCCTATAAATAGTGTCAAGATTTGATGGCCTAATCACTGAGAGAGAGTGAAAACCTGTCCCTTCACTTCCCTGAGAAGGCAGGGACCACTGGACCATCAGCATCATACAATTTCAAAGCACATTAATCAGCTAAGTTACTGTTTAAACATAGGTCCACCATTTCAATTGTTCTGAAATACCTGCATGCCATCTCATCAAGAGACCAGCTGCTATCTCGCCCAATATTTCACCCTTATCCACCCCAGCTATTTTGATCTTTCTACTTCAATGGATAACTACAAAAAAAGGGATGCTAGGCTTCACCGAGATGGTGACCTGGATGGTCAGGCCTACTGGGATGGGTAGGACTTAGCACCTCCTGCAAGTTCCCAGGTGATCCTAATGCTGTTGGTCAGGGGACTACACTTTGAGAATCACTGCAGGCCAGGGGAACCTGTTAACACCATGAGGATGTATTAAAACAAAAATCCAGTCTCTGAGGAATAGAGCATTTGACAAATAAAGTGTAAGGGGAAAAAGCAAGCAAGAAAAACATAGAGATTGGAGAAGACTTAATAGGCCCAGAGAGCATGGCCAAGATTGCAGCACTGTCAGAGTACAAGACTTGTCCTCCGTGTGAAACTGGACTTCTGCGCCTACCAGATTCTGCCTCCAACAGTGGCCACGCGCTGGAGTTTGGGCCACTCTGCTTAGACTGGTCATGGCCAAGTCACTTTAAAAGGGACGACTGCCTGTATTAACTTGAGTATAAAATATCAGGTGAGCTCTTTGTTCAGGCACCAGTAGAACAATATCCTGGAACTGCTGAGGAGGCAGTGACAGATTCTAGCTTCTCTTTTGTAATCCGGTTCCAGGATGACACTAGGCATAGTGCTTTCACTGGTATTCCCTCCGAAGTTCAGGACAATGCCTTTGACTTTAACATCCTTTCGCAAAATCATTTCAAGTGAGAGGTCCAAAGGATCTGAAATCAAACATGGCTATGGAAAACCACTCCCTCAACTTCCTGTAGTTCAGGGTATATAAATTGTATGTATTAGTTATATGTATTAGCTATAGGTATTCAATTATTGTTGCACTCAGCTTAAAATAAGAATTGCTATTTAAAACAATCAATGAATGTCACTATTTCTGAAACTGAACATTTTGTGTGCCACGTATAAACATTACCTATAAACTGGCACTTAAGAAAATTTCACTTTCTTAACTTATTAATACCAGGAATTAAATTAAAAATTAAATATACAAATAATGACCCTGGGGGCATTTGACCCTGGGGGCAAATTTTTGAGAGGTTGGAAACCCCTTCCCTCAGTGTTTATAAAACCAGTATTTTGACAGGGACAGGGACAGAGAAAGACTTCTTTCCTGGTCATGATTCTATGCCCTTCTCCACATCCAGAGCTAAGTGCAGCTCCATCACCCTCTTGCGCATTCACGTGTCTCTTCGTATGAAAAGAGGGTTATGTCAGTGGCTCCTCCACTATTTTCTGTTTGTTGAAAGGTAAAACATCTTCGAATGAGTTGGAGAGTTATCCTGGGTTGGCCAAACATTTCATTTGATTTTTTCCATTAAGATGGCTCTAGTAGCACTTAATTGTCTTTATCTTCATTCGAAACAATTTTTGTTAGATTGTATTGTGACAGCTGTCATATCAGCGTGCATTTTTAAAAAATCAAAGTTGGTGAATTTTTGTGTAGCCATTTTAATATTGAAGATGGAAGAAAATATGCAACATTTTTGGCATATTATGCTTTATTATTTCAGGAAAGGTAAAAAAACACAAACAAAATGCAAAAATAGATTTGTGCAGTGTATGGAACAGGTGCTGTGACTGATCGTGCATGTTAAAAGTGGTTTGTGAAGTTTCGGGCTGGAAATTTCTCGCTGGATGATGCTCCATGGTTGGGTAGACCAGCTCAAGTTGACAGTGATCAGATAGAGACATTGAGCTTTTTGACCGACCCAATAGCTTCAGCTATTTGACACTGTGAAGTGTTCCCAAAGTGAAGGCTTTGATACCCATCACCTAGAGCATCTCAAAAGCAAGTTCTCTCCATCACTTTTCTTTCCCACTGCCCAGCATTTTCCATATACAATCCTTCTCGGTTGTGTGGGCACTATCCAGTTCATTTATGGACAAATTGAGGCAGAAATAAGGGAATACAATTTTTTTTCCATAGCACCTATTTGGACGCCCTTATGGACCACATGTTTGTGTCCCTCAAAATTCCTATGTTGAAATCTAATTCCCAATGTGATGGTACTTGAAGGTGGAGCCTGTGGGAGGTAATTGTGTGTGGGCTCATGAGTGGGCTTAGTGCCCTCAGGGAGACCAGAGAGCCTGCTTACTCTTTCTGTTGTGACAGGATGTGAAAAGTCTGCTGCCTGTAACCAAAATCGCCCTCTCCGGAACTGACTATGTTGAACCCTGATCTCAGAATTCCAGCCTCCAGAACTGTGAGAACTAAATTTTGTTGTTGATTAGCCACAGAGTTTATGGTATTTTGTTATAGCAGCCCAGGCTAAGGCAGATTCTTACACTCTGAATGAAGAAATCCTTATAGTTTCAAAATATGTATTTTCCTTGACTTCCATCTTTTATATCTTCCTAACTTTGGGTCCATTTTTTAAAAAAGATTTTATTTATTTACTTATTTATTTTAGAGAGACGGGGAGGGAGAAAGAGAGGGAGAGAAACAGCAATGTGTGGTTGCCTCTCACGTGGCCCCACTGGGGACCTGGCCCGCAACCCAGGTATGTGCCCTGACTGGGAATCGAGCTGGCGACCCTGATTCGCTGGCTGGCACTCAATCCACTGAGCCACACCAGCCAGGGCCACTTTATTTTTTAATGGTACTCCCCCTCCAGCAACTCTATTCTTGCCAAGCCATGGCAGGGCATCTTTAAATTAATGTTTCTAATTGAAAACACCAAAAGGAAAATCTCTACTATCACTAGTGACTAAATATCAGGACGCTGTGTTCTCAGTCTTCTTCCATGTTGTGTTCTTTGTATCTTCAAGATGATAATATGTATTTGAATTGCTGACACACTGAAAATAAAGTTTAAGATACATCTAAAGTTTAATATGCATCTAAAGAATATTGTCATTCTCTTGAACTTTACCCAAACACACATACTAACGAAATGCTTGACAATCAGGGAAATCTGAAGACTGGATATTTGATTAATTAAATTTTTGGTTTGATAATAGTATCATAGTTTTCTTTTTTTTTTCAGAATGCTCTTTTAGTGCTAAAGTACTTTAGGGTAAAATGGTAAGATGGTATCTGAGATTTGCTTCAAAATAATCTGGGGGGGGGGTGGAATGAAGGGGGTTACAGGTGAAAAAAGATCAGTCTTGAATTGATAAATATGGGCACATGGAGATTCATGACGCTCTACTTTCTTCATTTGTAAAGTTTCCACTAATAATAAGCAACAAAACACAGGGTGACAGACATATATTTACTCTGACTCCAGGTCTCACCCCAAGCTCCCCTTCTGGAGAGGAATGGAGGCCAATCTCCCAGGCCACCCATCTGAGCCCCTCAGCAGGAGTGGCTTCTGTCCCTGGGAGCGGTGCTGCCTGTTTCAGCTGGCACGTGTGGTGGAGACAGAGGAAGGCTGGGTGCATTAACGTGCTTCTCAACATACACAGAGAGGGCAATAGAGAGCGTAACACCCACAGGGAGGCAGAAGGGGCTGCGCGCTCTCAGACCCTGTTCTCTGGGAGTCCTGTGTGTACTTAGCAGGGGTCAAGGTATTCTGTGCTATGAAGCTTCCTTGGGTGGAACAAATGTGCTTCTGGTTCATTTTCGGCCCCAAGGCTGGGTAGGTCAGAATCGGCCTGGGCCATCCACACTGCCTGGGACTGGCTGGCAGACTCGGGTCTCTATTGCCCCTGCCCCTCCTCCCCAGGGCGGGGCGGCACGGAAAATGGTAACCAAGCAGGTTAATTCAAGTTGGCTGTGGAAAGGGAAGTGCCACAAACCTTTGACCCCCATCAGCCTTGGCCTGCTAATGGCAGGAGAAACAGAGCCTGAAGGGTAGAAAATAAGATAGTAGCAACTCATGGAAACCAGCCAAAAGCTGGGGCACCAGTAAATGCCTATTTTGGGGGACTCAAAATTTGGTTGTGTCATAAGTGCGTATCTTGGGAACATGGTTGCCTGTATTTCATTTCATTTTCATTTGTTAAGTATCAGCCTCTCCCAGGTGTCCTTTATTAGTACCCGTGTCAAGTTTACTATCTCATTTCATCTTCCCCTGACAATCACCTGAGGAAGGAGTACCACCAGAGGAAGGTGTCAGTGGTCTGACATCACAGACACGGAAACCGAGGTCCAGAGGTTAAGCAACTTGCCCAAGACCACGGCTTGAAGGTGCAGAGCCCTATTATTTCACAAAGCTGCCTTCCTCAATGTTGGGAGACAATGTTGGCCCTGGGAATCTGAGAACCCCGAAAAGAAAGAGGTCCCAAGGGACAAAATTGAGACAGCTCATACCCTGCCCCTGCCACCTGGTCACAACTGAGAGTTCTGGGTCTGGATGGATGAAAGGAGGCTGTCCCCATGTTCCATCCTCAGTGCACAGAAAGCCTACCAGTCCTCTCTCCCCATCACATCCATTCCCAGAAATCTCTCAGGCCCCATGAAAAGCTCCCATTATCGCCTACGGGCAATGATGCTTGTGTCAGCTGTCTACCTGCTGTCCCCTGGTCACCCAGCTGCCCCAACTGAACATCGGGACACAGTAATGCATGTGTGCTGCCCCCTCTCCCCTTTTCTCCACCATGACCCAGTTTCTGCTCCCTGTATCCACCAAGACCACTCTGGCCACGCACCAGATTCTCCAAATGACGCTTTCCAGAAATCAGCTCACTTGACCTCTTAGCAGTGTAAGAGGCTGCCGACTACCTCTCCTTCCCGGTCCTGTAATGCTTCCTCTGAGGCACTCTGCCCTAGTGGACGTGGGCATTTTCTTTTAATTGATTTTGGGAGAAACATTGACTTTTTGTTCTGCCTATTTACACATTTATTGACTGACTCCTGTATGTGCCCTGACTGGGGATCAAACCCACAACCTTGGCGTATCTAGAACGATCCTCCAACCAACTACCTGACCAGGGCCTGGATGTGGGCTCTTTAACACTCAGGGCTGCACAGGGCTCTGCCCTCCCCCTGCCTGTACACTCTCCTCAGGTGACTTGTGGCCTCTCCTGCCTCCCAAGCCCCTGGCAGCTTGCTCTGTCTTGACCAAGTTCTGTAAGTCAGTGCCCTCCTGCTCGCTTTGCCAATTAAAGACTCATGCCATGCTGCAGGGCATGGGGCCTGGCCTTCCCAGTGGCCAAATAATACTGTACAATCCCAGCAAGTGAGGGGGACCGGATGTGCCACAGGGCAAACTGGAAGCAACAAAGGATAGGAGACAGGAGGTAGAGCAGGTGAGCTTGTTCTCCACCCCTCCATCAACCTCAACATAATGACCCAGCCAGGCATGACGTTTCCCTACGGTCTGTCCAGACACATCACATGGGCAAGGGGCCACCCGTGCCTTTGCGAAGCAGCGGCTGTCTCACTAGAACAAACCTTGCTTTCTTTCCCTTCCCTGCCTGGCTCCCCTCTCACTGCTCTGAGCTGCCTCTGCCCATAAACCACTAGCACTTCAGCTTTACCTCAGGTTCCGTTTTCTAAGTAACCTGAATTAAGATGGTGCCTTACTCAAACCAAGCCTTCAACCACTATTAACATTCCCAACTCATTTCCCAAACTTTCTCTAATCCAGGCTTCTCTGCTGAGCCTCAGACCCAAAGGACATCTCTACTTGGACGTTCTCGCAGGCACCGCAAACTCATGTCCAAAATGAAACTCAACAGTTCTCCCCAAACATACTCGTATGTCCTTCTGCTTTCAGAAGACACCCTAAAGGAACTCTCACTCTGTGTACAGTGGGGGACAGACAGGTTAACTTACGATGAGAAGAAATGCTTACTAGTATCAAACAGTGTCACAGAGCATGTGCTCAAACAGGAAAGCCTGCCGCAAAACCAGGCCCAGTGCCGTTACCTCGCTTGGCCTTCCCCACAGCCTTGTAAGGCGTCTTTATCCCCATCCATTCTGCAGTTGAGAAAGTAGACCAGATTAGGAACCTTGCCACGGTCACAAAACGCCTAAATCCAAACACACCTGGAAAAAGTGTCCATAGTCTCTGCTGCCTTCGGGAGAGGAGCACCTAACAAGCCACAGGGATGGGAGTTTTCCTGAAGTGGCAAAGCCACCGCTGTGTTAATAGATGAATAGAACGTCAGCGGAGGAATCGGGTGGGGTGGGGTGGGGACCGGGAGGTGGAGCAAAGGAGTTAGCGGGCACTGTGGGCAGTGAGACAGGCCTGAGAGAGCAAAGGGTAAGGAACTGCAGGGATTTACTACAGCCAGGCAGCAGAGCACATGCCGAGCAGCAGCCCGCTGAGGGGCTGCGCAGGTGGGCAGGGCCAAATCATGGCTGGCCTCATGTGCCTCTCCAGTGAATTTAATTTTAATTTCTAGTTGGAAGAACCATTTCAGGATTTAAAGCAAGGAGTGGCAGGGCCCAGTCTGAATTCTGGAAAGGTGCTTCTGGGACCAATGACAACTGACTGAGAGATAAGGGAGGCGAGTTCCCAGAGCAAGAAATGATACAGAGGGTGTGGCAGTGGAGGGACTGGAAAAAAGTGAACAGGCTTGAGATAGCAATGAAGGAAACACTGAACGGGAGCAACGAAATTAGCTGAGCTAAACTAGCTAATGAGAGTGAAGGTGTCAGAAATCCAGGTTTGTGGCTAATCACATCTGGGACATGGGAGATGACTTCTGTTTTAGACATGCCGGTGTTGAGACAGACACCAACAGGCAATGGGACAAATGAGCCTGGCATTCCAGTGAACAGTGGCAGAGAGACAGCTACCGACGGAACGGACGGAACAAGCCCCGTCGCCTTCTCAACAAGCCTCAGGAGTTGCCCAGTCCTGACCCTCAACACCTTAATCTCCAACAAGAAGGCAGGTCAGCAGCTTGGGTAAGAAGGAAAGGAACGCAACCCAGTCCCAGGGAAAGGGCAGTGTGGCCTGCAATTTCCTCGGGCTTACAGGAGCCAGATTTGGAGAGGTGAGGTGCAGACTCTCTGGCATTCAAGACAGCAACCTTCTCCATCAGTTCTGTGAAAATTAAGCCCTAACAACCTATGGAATTCCTTGTGTGGAAGGGATCATGTCCTGTGCGTCTAGAATGGTATTAGCCATGTATCATCCTTGAGAGTACTGAGGAAAGTCACCAAATCATTTCCTTTGGAAGTCCAGTTGAGACAGGCTAAGGTACAGAGCAGGTACCAAAGAATGGAAGGTGTCTGCCCTTCCCAGAGGGTGCTCGATTGGGAGTGAGCCCCAGCACCAACTGCGTGCGCTGGGCCTCCAGCGTGGAGCCTCCTTGTCTGTCTGCTCCTCCCCTGTGAGGGGAAGCACAGAAGTGGAGGGCCTGACCCAGCTGGAGACACTTTTGAGTGCTAAGGGTCTCTTCCTCCAACTGGACTAGAGACTTCTGGGAGCCTGGGCAGGATTTCCCCAAGGGGCGAACAAGAGAGATCAAGGAGCCAGCCAACTAGACTAAACTGGTGCGAAGCTCTAAAATGCCAGGGTGCTGCTTCCTGGCCTAATCCGTAAATGTGTTAAAGAAGCTCCCCAGATCTAATTTGCAAAGGGACTTTGCAGCTTCTATCCTTTCTTACCAGTTTGTTACTTTGGTCTTCCCTTACTCAGCAAGTGCTCCTCTGGAGGAGCCCCAGCCCCCATGGGCAGATTGTGGCAGTGCACCTGAAGTCAGCTGCAGTGGCGACCGGACCATTAGCCCAGCTCCAAGCACTGGCCTGAAGAACAGTGAGAGACCCAGGAGCCCAGGAAGCAGAGGCAGGGCCTGACAGAGGCTACATACCCTCTACCCTCCTATCTCCATAAATGAAGGCAGGTGCTGAGCCCTGGGTCTAGCTAGACCTTTCCTTCCCCGCTCACAGTGATGAACTTCAGGTGACTCTGAGGGACACAGCATTCCACTGGTCACCACTGAGGCAGGCCCTCAAATCTGGCACAGCATCCCTTCTTCTCTCTTGCTCTGAGCTGAATGGCCCAGGGCCCACTCCCAGTACCACACAGAAAGCACTGATGCATAT
This sequence comes from Mormoops blainvillei, assembly GCA_004026545.1. Taxonomy (NCBI): domain Eukaryota; kingdom Metazoa; phylum Chordata; class Mammalia; order Chiroptera; family Mormoopidae; genus Mormoops; species Mormoops blainvillei. The sequence continues at coordinate 41,724 of PVJD01007249.1, read as the reverse complement.
GTTGCTTTAATCAAGGGGTGAAGTCCTCAATCTGGGGGACTTCACTCAACCTTTGGTGGGGGGGTCTCAGCCTATCCCCCACATGCCCTGAGGGCCCTCAGGAAGGAGGGAGCAGCTGGACGTGAACTCTGACAGAGGCCATGGACTGGAAACGAGGGGGCCCAGGTGAGGCGGCAGGAGCAAGGCGTTGACAGGTGGAGTGAAGCTGAATGGGGGCCGGAACAGCTTGACACACGCTTCTACCTGGGGGCCGGCTGAGGAGGCTGTGCGTCGGGCAGAGCGGCACCAGGAGGACTGAGGGCAGAGGGGGGCAGTGCGGAAGGGAGCGTTCAGGAGATGAGGCGACCGTGCAGCTGGTGCAGCTGCTCCTGGGTCAGCACCAGCCGGTGTCGCTGTCCAAGGCCAGCTGCACACGAGAAGGTCACTTTGCCCATGTAGACAGTGTCGTCCTGCTGCTCCTCCTTGGCCTAGGAGTTGGTGAGGAAAAGAGACCCCCAAGTCAGGGGCTCACTTGAACTGTGTGCCACTGACAGAGTCCCTGAGCCTGGAGACCAAGGCAGTTCTTGGGAGACCGGTTCTGGGGCTCCTGGGCCATGGTGATCACATTTTCTGAATCGAAATTGGGGAACACGTCTGACAAGGGAGTTTTGAGCCCCTGCTGGTGTCAAAAGTCATATAAGTTAAACTGTTAAAACAGTGGAATTTCTGGAAGCAGTACAAGAACTCTTGAGTTGAGACTTGGCCATATAACTCAGGATGTGCAGCTGTTGGACCTGAAACCTCAGAGGTCTCTTCAAATTCTGGGGGAGAGGGGAAGATCCCACCTGTGCCTCCATACTGCCCATCCCGCTCCCCATGCTGCCTCTTACCCTGAGGAAGGCTGAGGAGGGGAAGGTAGCGAAGTCAGTGGGGACGGTGGCTCCAGGGCGCTGTGACACGGTCTCCTTGAGGACCTCATCCTGATGGCAGAGGAGGGGAACAGGGGTTCATTTAGGGGACCCCCATAAGCTAGCCCATTATCTCCCCAGTTTCACAGAGACACTAATACTAGGAGCAGGGACCCAGTCCTCTCTATCGCCAAACTTATGCTATCACCTCTGACCCCATCTCCTCCCCAACGTTCTTGTTTTAAAGATACTTATCCTTCAAGGCCCAACTCAGATTCTACAGGCTTAGGGATGTCACCCCCAACCATTCTACCCTCTGGTGATCTCAGCTCTGACAAAACCTGCACCTAAACCACACACTCTAAAGATGATCCTGCTCAACCCATTCTGTTGAGAATCTGCCTTAAATCTGCACTGAGACAATAAGCACCCAAGGCAAGAACCTTGCCTTCCCTTCCGTTTCCCCGCTAACATGCCATGCAGCACAGGGCTGGGCCCAGAGGGACGCCGGGGACGCCTGTGGAAATGAATGTGCTACAGTTCTACCAGAAAATGCTACAGAGTGAACTCTGGAGGGTGAGGAAGGACGGGGTCAGAGCTGACCTTGAGCTTCTCGACGGTGTCGCTTAGGGACTTGAGCTGAGCTACTTGCTCCAGGAGCTGGGCCGACGGACTCTTGGCAGCTGTGGGGAGAAAAGGCTGGTGAAGCCCACCAAGGCCCAGGCAGGTGGCCGTCCTGGATTAAGGGTCAGCGGTGTAGGTACTGGACCTTCTTATGGAGCAGGCACGTAAGAGTGGATGAATCAAGCAAACAGGAAACTGAGACCAAAGAGCAGTGTGGGAATTGCCTGGCCAGGGGCTACATCCCTGGGACCGTTTTTCATCCCGGGGGTGGGGCTGAGTTTTTCATCCCGGAGGTTGGCGGGTTCATACCAGGGTTGGTGCGAGTGATGTCTACTACGTGGGTGTGTGTGCTCAGCTGATTCAACGTTTCCAGCAACTGGTTGGTCTTGCGATACAGAGCTCCTGTTGCTAACTCCCTGCCAGGGCCCTCATGGGGTGGGACGGAGAGCTTCGCCACATGCAGAGGGGGCAGGGCTGCTAAGGAGGCCTTCATCTGGGCGCCCTGTTGGGGTGGGGAGGGAAGAGAGGGGTGGTGGTAAGAAGTGACAGAAGACCCTGCCATCTATCACTGATGGGAAAGGTATGCCCCATCTCCACCCCAGTCCTCCCTGTGACCCCTCCTTACCTTGAGGATGCTGTTCTCATGCTGGAGCTGGGAGATGTGCAGCCTCATGGCAGAGATCTGCTGAAGCAGCAGTGGCGAGTCCTTCACCAGCCCCGGGCCTGGCACAGACCCCAGCGCCTGCCCAGGGGCGCCTCCTACAGTCCCACAACAAATGTCCACCTCAGGTGGAGAGGGCAGAAGGTGGGCTCCATCTCTGCTCACCCCCTTTCCTTGTCTCCTCCCAGCCCCAGTCCTGGCTGCTCCCAAGGACAAAGTCTCACCCTGCTCCCCCAGCCCCAGTTCCCACCAGCCCTGGCAATCCCCAGCCGGGGCAGCTCTCTACCTCGCTGCTGTTCTTCTGTACTCGGGAGGGCCCATGGGGAGCAGGAAAAGAGGAGAAAGGAATTAGGTCATTTGGGGGTTAGGGGAACACCACCAAAAGAATCCTAGACACAAATGCTGCAGGAAAACCCTTTTCCTGAACACCATACCTTCTCTAACAAGACTCTACTTCTGCCCTCCACCTCTGAGGGCAGAGCAAGCACGTGTGAAAGACAGGGTGTGAAGGGTGAGAAAGAGTGGCAGTGGAGTGTGCACTGGAGGGAGCGCTTGGTGCCTAAGGATGTTCCTGCCTCCCTGCCTCCTATTCCATCTCCCAAGAAGGGCAGAGGGGACACTCCTGAGTCACTGCAATGTCAACACCCTTACTTCTCCCCAGCAGCATGGCTTAAGTAGAGGAGGCAGCTGCACCGCTGTGCTCCTCAGGTTCCTCACTGCTGAGGCAAAAGACGCCCGCTTTTTTTTTTTTGGGGGGGGGGTGTCATAAATTCAGAAGCAGTATTTGTTTAAAGAGCCTATGTTGAAACACACAATGTGGTAATCCTGGAGACCCGCCCCCAAGGAACAAGAGCCATCAGCACCACGGGAGTCGACAGTGAGGAAGGCACTTGGTCACCTCTTAAGATCAAGAGGTGTCAGGGACAGGGGCTTTGATGAGGACAAGACCCTAGGTGAGATCAGCTGATAAGACAGGTACAGCAGGGGAGATCTAGAGACCCTGAGGGCTTAAGCCCAGAGTCTGTCTTCAGGAGGTAACAAGGGTAATTAAGAAATGAAGAGAGAGAACAACGAACACACGCTAGGGCGGATGAGAGCTGAGACGGCAGTGGCCACCTCCTTGGTCAGGAAACGGGAGAGGCCGAGCCTGGAAGCCAGGAAAACTCAACATAAGGAGCCCAGGCCACACTATGAGACCAGGCAAAGGTCAGAACACAAGCCCCAATGACACAGAGAGAATTCAGCCATGGAAAAGACAGCCACACCACAGGGAGCTAGCCACATGAACTCCGCAGGGAGAACATGCCCCAACAAAGAGCACTCGAGAGCAGGCACCCGGCCCTGCTGGATACCACAGCAGTCAGCCCAGCCTGCTGCAGGCTGACCCCATTCTGGGATACCAGGCTGGGTCAGAAGGGCCAGACTGCAGACCCAGGGGGACATCTAGTGGAGTCCCACTGTCACTGTAACTCTGAGTGACACTGACGACGTGGTAACGCCCCACCTTGGTCAGAGGGTCTCTCCACGTATCTTTGGGAGAAGTAAAATCCTGGTGAGAGCTGCCGGGGTGAAACCGGGCTGAACATCAGGGGTTAAGAAGGAGGCAGAAGTCAAACTGAAGCCAAGGAAGGAAGGAGGCCACTCAGTCTCCTGTGGGCCAGTGCTGCCTGTCCCACTGCACTCACCACCGGCAATGCCAGAGACCAGGGTAGCAATACCCGAAGGAGGAGGCCCCCGGAGCCCCTCGATTGTGCGTTTGGACTGGCTGTTCAGCCGCTGCTTCAGCTCTGCCTTCTCTGCCTCCAGCTGGTCGATGTCAGCCTGGAGGGCATCCATCGTCTCTTCGAACTCTCTGTGAAAGAGAATCTGGGCTTGGGCCGTGTCCCTTCCCTGCGACCCATCTCCACTTCTCAGTCCTGACAGGTCCTTGGAGAAACTCTGCTGGTGAGGACCATGGGCAATACAGACTCAGATTAGGGAGATATAACAGGCTGGCAATGGGCAAAGAAAATGGCATCTGTCCCCTTGGGGAGTCTAGCGATGAGAAGGCCTGGGTGGGGGGCAGCTAGGAGGCAGAGCGGCTGGCAGGAGGGAGGACTGAAGGGAGCAGGGCCCAGAGAAGTGCCTGACTTCTCCTTCTTCCGCAGCAGCGCCTGGGTCTCCTCCAGCCGATTCTGGACTTTCTCAATGCGCTCGTCTGCATCCTTGGCAGCACTGTCCAGCTTCTTCTCCAGAAGGCTCAGCCGCACATTGGCCTCACTCAGCTCCTCCCCCTGGACCAGGACAGAGAGCTTCTAATTACTTTACAGCCTCTTACAACCCCCCAGGCTCCCAGGGTAAACGATGACATAGCAAGCTCCTTAAGGGCCCACGAGAGCTACCGCTGATCACAGGCGCCACTTCTTCCCTTAACCCCAACCCACCGCAGTCCTGATCCCCATCACTCACTGGTGCCCTGTGCCCCACAATACTTCCTGCACCCCAGACGCTGGGCCTACCCTACCCTCACCTTGATCTTGAGTGACTTCTTCAACTCCTTGATAACTGTCTCTCGATCTTCAAGCTTCAAGCCCAGGCCTTCGGCATCTGTGATCTCTGCACGGAGGGCTGCAGCTCGCAGCTCAACAGGGGGAGGCTAAGGGCCGAGGCAGGGACAGCCGGCAGGGGAGCGGAGAGGACATCATCAATGTGCTGCTTTCAGAGAGGTCCAGTTTCCTGCCTTCTAAGCAGGATGGTGCTCTCGATTCCTTCCTCCGCCTCCCAGCCCTCCCACAACTAGCGGCAGCTCTGCAAGCCGTTCCTCCAGGCCTCAGAAGCTCCTCCAAGGAGCTCCGACTCACCTTGCTGGGGGGCCGCTCTGCATCATACTCTCCCTCCTGCATGGCTGTGGCCAACTTGTTCATGGTACTGATGAGGATATTGCATGACTGACGCAGGCACTCATAGGGGCTGCTGGAGGGGCTCCCATAGATCTGTAGGAGCCAAGGGCAGTAGTGAAAGCCTGACACTGGCCACCTGATGCCCCTCTCACCTTCTTCCCAGCCATCCAGGCCCACCTGCTCGCTTGCTTTGAAAGCCAGCTCCTCTAGGGCCGCCACAGGCAGTCCCTCATTTTCAGCCAGTGGGGCGATGAGCTGGGCAGCAGCAGCTGCTACCTCCTGCAGCACAGCCACCACCCACGTCAAGTGTTTCCTGCAGTCAAGGAGTGTGTCGGATACCTGTGCAACAGGTCAGAGTCAGGAGCCCACCCTGTGTCCAGCACCATAGCTCCCAGCTACCTCAGAATCAATTCCTGCCCCCATCCAGATCCAGACCGGATGTACCAGGCCCCTCCTGGGTCTACTCAGCTCCCTTCCTTCCCTTCCTCCCTCATGGCCCTAAACCTGTGGTCCAAAGGCCAGTGCAGCTGGGATCCCAGGAGCATCTGTCCCTGGCATTCGCCTTCGGATCTTCTTGCAAAACTGGCGGATGTCACTGCAAGATGTTTCCAAGTCCCGGAGCAGGAGGGCAATATCTGAAGCCTCCTGCCCACCCTACTCAGGGATAGGAAATGGATGGGGAACAAAGTCAGCATTAGGACTGGAGGTGAGGATGGGGGAGCTAAGAAGGCAAAGGAGCTCAAACAGATCCAGTTGTGCTCTCACCTGCAAGAAGGCACGCAGCCGTCCCACCTCCACGCCCATGCAGTCCAGGGCACTCTGGGTGAACTGTGAGGATATTGGTATGGGCCTGTCAGCACCCAGTAAGAGTCCTTCTACCCCCTCATCATCTCTAAGAAGTCCCCACCTTCTGCTGACCCCCATACATAAGCAGGTTCTCTTTCTTCCCTGATCTGGCCCTAGTGACCCTGTTCCAGTCTTATGTGACACCCTCAGGGCCAGACCTTTCACCTGATGGCCTCCATTTCTGATCTCTACACGGGCTCAACCACCAGCCCAGACATTTCACCTTGATGTGGTCGGCCAGCTGCATGGTGCTGTCCTCAGGCTGTTCGGCAAGGTGGATGCTATACAGGTGCTGAGAGATGACAAAGAAATAAACAGCCTTTAGGTCTTCGAAGGATGCAGAATCCTTCCCCGACTGTAATTTGCGTCCCACCCATCACAGGACTCCAGAGGAACGAGAGAACGCAAAACCCCCACGGGCTGCTCCCTGAGGCGAGCTCAGCTACAAGCAAGCTGAGCCTCAGGCACACAAGCTGGGCCACGCTGGCCATAGCCCCAGGAAGAGAAGCCTTCCCTCCCTCCTGCACCAAGCTGGAATCCTCGCCCCAGACCTGGTAGTACTTGATGGCTTTAGTGAGAGGTTCGACATTGACAGTCTCATCCAGCTGGTCCTTGTGCAGTAGCTCAATGAGGAAGTCCAAGGAGCGCTCATGGGCACTCATCTCAGGGTAGAGGCTGCCCACTTTCTTATACACATCCACAGTGCACTGAGAGAGGGCACTAGAGACCAGAGAAGGGCCCTGTGAGGCCAGGGTCTGCCAGGCAATCTCAGTTCCAGCCAATCTGGGACCGGTGGCCTTTAATGGCGGCTAGGGCTCACTTACTGCTCATAGCGGTGGAGTGTGGCCTGCAGCAGAGTCAGCGAGTACACCAGCCCGGCGGCAAAGCTGAGCTGCTCCCCCGCAGCTCCTCGAAGACCAGGCCGCTCTATACAGTTCTCACTTAGTTCAAACTTCTCCTGGGCCTGCTTTCGAATTAGCTCTGCCTGTGGGAAGAAGTGCCAGGGGCCTGGGACTCAGAGAAGAGGATGAAGAGCACAGACTCAGGAATACAGAACACAGAGCTGAGCAACTATGAGGTGGGGGGTAGATAAAACAGAAACAGCTCTTAGATGGGCAGGAAGTCTCCCACGTGGACAGGGCAATGATGCGGTGATCTGGTGGCCATGAGAGTTTGAGATATTGGGATGAAAGGACAGCGGGACCTGTGGGACCAAACTCTTCCCTGCAAGCCTAAAGCTGCTGCCCCTGCTACCCTCCCACTAGGATGCTATCCTGACCATTATCCCCTCACTAATTCCTAGACACCTTCTGGATCTCAGCCCAAATATTATTCCTTCGGTAACACCCCTCCTTCTAAAATCAGCTCCTCAACTGTGTTCTCTCGAAGCTACCTCCCCTCCATAACAGGCCATCTGTAACACATATCCACCTGCAGCTTTGCTGACTGTGTCCCTCCACTACATCATCAACTCTTTGTGAGCAGGGGTGCTGACTGCTGGCTTCACTCGGTTTCCTCAATGCCTGGTTCACAGCAAGTTCAACAGGTTTCTGCTGAACGTATGACCGGCCTGGCCGTACCTTGCAAATGAGACGAGGCATGAGCAGCAGCACCAGGACGCAATCGTGGTCCCCACCTGGCCGAAGGAAACTGTCAGGCATGAAGGTTGTCAGCAGGGACATATGCCGGTTGGCCTGGGCCACCTCCATCTGCCTCAGTTCCATCTCAATTGCCTGTGAGGTAGTCCGGAAGGCAAGCTCTCAGCCAGGCTGCAGAGAGTCCCAGACCCACCGTGCCCCGTTCCACCAGGTCCCCTGCTTCTAGGACAGGTGCACGCCAGGAGTCTTCCAAACCGTCATACAAAGCACCCCCTCCCCCAGGAACCTCACACCCAGTCAGTCCACAGCCACATTTAAGCTGGGCTCCCAAAAACTCTCCTCTCTCCAGCCCACTCACTTTCCTGACCTTAGCATGGGCCTTCGTCTCAGCAAACTTGATTTTGAAGTCAAAAGTCTCAGGGGGTGGCTGCTGCTGCCGCTCCACAGATGCCTCCTGCTGGTTTGTCAGTTCCCGATTCACATCCTGGGAGCAGAGGTGGACAGTAAGACACAGCTGGGTCATGAGGGAGCCCTGGGGCAATCACGGGTGGAGAGCAGGGGGTGAAGAGGCACCTGCAGGTGGGCAGTCAGCTGGCGGTACTTCTTGATGGTTTGCTGGTAGTCCGCAACCGTCTCCTGGGCTGCTTCCACACGCTTCTGGGCCTCCCGCACCCGGGCGCCTGCCATGTCCAGCTGCTCCCGCAGCTCCAGTTCCGTTTCGCGTGCATTCTCCTGCAGCTCATCATTCATCTCATTCATCGCTTCCTGGGAGACCATGAGGGAGTCAGGGCAAAGGAAAGGCAGGATCAGTGTAGCAGGCCAGGGTGAGTCCACTTAGCATACACCCTGCTCAAAGGTCAGGGGTCACGTGTCAGTCCCTCTCTCAGCAAGTCCCTTTAAACACCCTCTGTCCAGGTCCGAAGTCAGGGTCTGCTCTCCTCTTACCAAGTCCCCCACGGTCTCTCTCAATTCCCGCACTTTCTCTTCCAGATTCAGGTTCCGGTCTGTCAGCATCTCCACCATCTCCTCAGCACCCAGAGCAGCGTCCACCTGTGTTAGAGGGGAGGAACGGGGAGGAGGGCTGCTAAACGGTGTCTAAAGAGAGGAGGCACATACGGGAGAGTCTGAGGGGGTGCTGGAGGGGTCTCTGGGTGAGGGTCTGGGCTCCCCAGACCTGCTCCTTGAGCTCATCGATGGTGCTCTCCGCCTGGCTCAGTTCCTCCTGCAGCCGCTCCCGCTGTTGCCTTATAACTTCCAGCTCTTGGTTCTTCTTTTCCATCAGTTTCTGGAGTTTCACGTGCTCCTGCTTCTCTGAGGAAGAAAGATCCCGCATCCTGTGGGGAAGTGAGAAGGGGGAGCGTACATCAGAGGCACTGGGCAATGGGTGCCTGAATGCGTCTGGACAGGAGGGTGGGTTCCGGAGCCTAGCAGTGAGGGGACCCTACCTCACCAGGGCATCCTTTAGGCGGGCATTCTGCTCCTCGAGTTGCTTGAGTTGATAACTGGATGCAGCCCCATCTGAGCCTGAGGAAAACCAGTAACACTTTCAGACACGACTCTAACTCCACCATGTGTTTCCCAGCAGCTCCTGGCCCCTTACCCTTCTCTTCAATCTCAGCCTTGAGAATCTCCAAGTCAGTGGTGAGCTCATCCACGCGCTCCTTCAGCGCCTCCACTTCCTGCTGCAGGGACTCCGCCCGCTCCTCGGCCATCTCCTTGTCCAGAGTGGCCATCTCAATGGCATCAGCAGTGTCAGCCATCTCCTCCATGTAGCGTTCCTTTGCCTCCAGTGCCTCCTTGGCTTCCTGAGGGGTGGAGGTTGGCAAGACACAAGTACAGAGACGTCTCATGTGCCCTATCTCACAGAATGTTCTAGGCTCCAGCTCCAGTTGAGTTCCAGTACAGTTTTGGACCTCACGCCTCCCCAGCCACCCCTTTCCTCCCGAGTCGCACCTTTCGCGCCTCTTTGAGGCGCCGCTGCAAGTCGGCCTGCTGCTCCTGCATTTTGCTCTTCCATTCCTGCACCTGCTCCAGCTGGATCTTGTGTTTCTCCAACTCTTTTAGCTTTGCCTTATCTTCTGCCCGTTTCAGTCGTAGGGTCTCCAGTTTCTCCTCCAGGTCCCGCACTTGGGCCCTCAGCCCCTCCTCCTCCTGCAAGGAAGAGACCCCCTCGTCCTGTGCATGGCCTCCCCCTCCTCCTCTCCAAGGTCAAGCTGGAGCAGAAAGGACAGGAAGTGTGCAAACTTTATTCCAGTCCCAGGGTCAAAAGCAAGTGACATATAAGCATCTGAGAAGAGACCGAAACATATGGGGAAGGTGTGGAAGAAGGGCACAGAAGGAAGGGGAGCCGAGTCAATGGCAGGGCACCCAAGTGCTTGCTATGTTCCCGTCCTTCTGATCCAAATTCTGGAATCCCCCCAACACTGGGAAATGTCCAAGACCTGCCAGGGGTCACAGGCCTCTTTGTGTCTTGGTTCACCCTCAGCCCGACCCTAGTCCTTACCTTGGAGGGGGAAGGAAGTGGGAGTCCTGCTCCAGGAGAGGTGAGGGCCGGCGTGGGGATGATGGGCGCTGCTAGCGGAGTCTGAGCCGGGGTGCTGGGCTCACTGCTGCTCAGCTCACCTGCTGATGCTGAGCCAGATGGGCCCAGGGAGCTACTGGCTCCGGCCACCCCAGTACTACTGGCTGGGCGGGTGGGCTAATCAGAGAGGGCAGGGGAAGACCAGAAAGAAAGTAGAGGACAGGAGTGGTGAAAGGGCAAAAGACAGAATATGAGAATATGGCAAGGGAAGGGGGCAGAAAAGGCAAAAGACGGAGTATCAGAGCACAGTGAGAACAGACAGAGTGAGGGGAGAAGGAGAATGACACAGAGTCAGAGATAGCGACAAAGGACAGGGGAGGAGGAAAGGAGATAGAGGGGAGGGGGAGGAAGGGGTGGAGGAAAACGTAAGATTATAAGGCTCCTTCCTTGGCACTGACCCCACATTCCTCCTGGCTCTGGCACTGCCCCCTTAGAGCAGGATCCCTTACTCGCTAGAACTCTCCTCCGTGACCCACTTGTGATCACTCTAACCGTTTAATACTCCCAATCCTATCATTGCTCTGGGCCTACACCCTCCTTCCCCGGAGATAAGAGGTACCTCAATGTAGACTGCAGTTTGATCTCTTTCATGTTTCTAGAGAAGGCTGGGCTAAATGTGGGGGTACCAGGCCCTCCCTGCTCTTTGGGAGTCAAGCTGACTCTCCCTCCTTTGGTCTACTTCCAGGGACCCCGCAGGTAAAAGGGCCAAGGTGAAAGTTGCATTCAGACTCCCCCTTGAAACAAGGTCAGCGTAGCCATCCCTTCTGTCATCTCCCTTCCCGAACGCAGAGGCTCTAATCAGGCACCAATACCCAGGCCTGTGTAGGGCTGGGGCAGAGAAGCTGCCCTGAAGCCCCTGGTCCTGGAGCAGACAGGCCTGCCCAGTGCTCTCCCTTTCAGTGCTGAGCTCTGAAGCTCTCCTCGTGGGCTGACAGGCACTCAGACCACATGTATCAACGACCGACTTGCCTCCTTATCCCCTGACATTTGGAAAGCCAAGTTCTTCTTCACCTCTCTTTCAATCCCTGTGCTCACCAAAACTAGTCAAAACGCCCTTCTTGAAGCAAGCCTGCCTTAATTAACCACGACTACTCTCACTTCTCCTTCGCACTCAAGCTACTGGCTCAGGCATCCTCCCAAAAGTCGGAAGTCATTTTCCCAGGAGTGGCCTGTCACTGCCTTCGGTCCCCTCACTCCCATGAAAAAAGCACCCAGGATGCACCATGACCAACTTTTACTTGGCCATACACATGCCCACATACATGCACATGCCTGAAATGTGTACACACTGCAATGGCTTGTATAGAGGCCTGGTTTTTCTCACCTTGGGCCGCCGAGTTGTGGTCTGGACAGGCAACAGGAGCCAGAGGAGAAGTAGTCAGGAAAGAAAGGATAATGGCACAAAGAAGGACAGCAAAAGGGACAGCAATGAGAGCATAAGAAGTAACAGGAGTGGGGCTACGATCAGCCATGCCCCCCCGCCCCATCCCATCCCATCCTCTTCCCGCTCCAGTGAATCACCCTGTTTCTACTCCAGGAACTCAGAACTCTGGTTTCCCACTGGTTCCTTCGCCTGCTTATGCCCAACCCTTGCAGACCTCACCCCTTCAAACACTGTAAATCCCGGAACGCTGGTCCCCTAGGCTGAGCCACAGGAGGCCGAAGGAAGCAGCTGGCAGAGAAGGTCTCGAGAGACTAGGCCTTCTGCAAACAACTTCTGGCACTCCGGCCCAGAGCCAGAGGCCCTGCCCATCCTACCACTCCCAAAGACTTTAACAGAGCAGTCCCCTTCCTTCAAGTGCCAGACTCCACAGAGGACCCCCTAGAAATACCACGTAGACAAGACTGATGATGACATGAGCCCAGAAATGGATGATACAAACCCAACAGAGGGAGATCAGGCCCCCAAGACAGAATATTGCTGTCTTCCCTACCCCCACCCTCCACACCCCCCTCCCTCCCCCGGGAATAGATCCTATAGCAGTCTCCATCCCCAGGGCAGAGGGCTCAGGTGTCAGGACCGTCAATGCCGCATTAGCCAGAAGCTCAGAGCTCAGGAAAGTAACCTCACCCCGCTGCAAGAAAGGAGGTGGGGTGGGCAGCAGCATACATAAACTACTGCCCTAAGCCAAATCTAGAATCCCCTCAGGTTTCTGCAAAGTTGTAAATGAATGATTAACCCCAATTCCCAAGTAGCATTCTTGATACCCGGTATCTCATGGCTCCAGCAAAGACAAGATTTGGCCCAGGTCTAGATTCTAGGAGACACTGAGCCCAAGGAGACCAACCCCCACCTTGCCTACCCTGAGCTAAGCCCCCACGGCTGCAGATCAAAAACTATTCAGGGTCCTCATCTCACCCTGGGAAGAAGTCCCTTGTATAAACCCTGGTGGGGGAAGGGTGCTGGGAGTACAACCAACAGTCATTCTAGCAAAGGTCAAGGGAGGGAGGCCTGCTAGAGGCAGGGAGGCTGCTAGAGGCGGCGAGACATCTAGACCTGCTTCCCCAGAGTCTCCTACAGGAAACTCTCCCAGAGCTGCTTTGCAGCAGAAGCTGCCTGATCCCCAGGCCTGTAAGACCACTGGGTACAAGGCCCAGAACACAGACCGAAAGCAGGCAGGACAGAGAGCAAAATGCCCAGGGTGTGGGGCATGGGAGTGACACGAAACTCTTGCTGCCCCCACCATCTTCTCTACCCTCCTCCCCCAACCAGGTAGACAGATGAAGTCAATCAGCCTCCACCCCCACCCCGGCAGCCTGCTGCCACCATCGCCCTGGCAACCCAGCAGCAGGACCAGAACAAGCAAGAGTACCTTTCGGGCTGTCGGTGCCTGTCTCATCATTGCAGAAAACCAAAGAAAGCCAGGACAGGAAAGAGGAGGGACAGAGGAGGACGGACACACAGAGGAAGGACAGATGGAGGGAGGGAGGGAAAGAGACCGAACAGAGGGAAAGGCGGCGGAGACAGGAGATTAGTGCATCAAATCCCAACAATGCAGCCTCAGCTTCCTGACCAGCAGCTTCCCAGCCCGCAAATGGCTGCGGCGCAGATGCAGAAGCCCCACAGATTCACAGAGGGACAGCCAGGCTCCTGCAGGCACCAGAGAGGCGCCCGGCCCAGTTTTCCAGCTTAGGTTTATGGCAGCCTCAGTGGCCGCAGCACCAGCTCCACCTGACGTCATGCACCCACCCTCTTCTGCTCCTTGGGGGTGGAGCCACTGCTCCTCAGTCACCTAGCAACCACCTGACTCTGCTGGCTCCTCCTCCTCCTCCTCATGACTGGACAAAGTCCTGCGCAGAGCCCGCCCTGCTTCTTCCTCCTTAGGATAAGTTCTGGCTCCTCCCTCTCCCCTCTCCACCATCCTCTGAGGGTTTGTTCCAAGAAACTGCGCTGGGGGCCATTCCAGAAATGGCACCCTCTGGGGCCAGGGCATCACTGGGCAGGGAGGCAGGGTGTCACTGCTCCATCAGCCTCGCTCTTACTAATATTCCCCTCAGTCCTCAACACCATCAACTCTGCTTCTGTCTCTTCTTGTGAGTCACACATACCCAAAGCAGCCCTCTTGCATCGGCATCAGCAGAGGGGCACACAGTGAGACTGAGAAACCTTGGGGACCTTCAATAACAGCTCTAACGACAGTGTTTGGCTCCTCTTCTGAACCTTCCCTGGCTGTAGGCAGGTTAAAGCCTGTCTCCAAAGGGCTTCCAGAAAGGACTGGGTACCCTGCAGAGACATCTGGGTTCTCTTCTGCCCTCCTCAAGGCACATTCTTTTATTCTGGAGTTTGCTCCCCGTTCCCCAGGGGATACGAGCAGGGCCCTGGGCTAAAAGAACTGCTGTGAGAGAACACTGGAGAGGGAGACCTGAGGGGGACTTGACTTGACTGACACTGCACCATGAGCAAAGAGGCACTACATCCCAGCTCGGGCAGCCCAGGCTGGGCTCTGCCACAATTCTCCAGGCAGCTGCCAAAACCCCAGGATTTGGGCATGGCTCAGGCCCCGCCAGCATCAGGTCAGGCTGTGGCCAGAACTCTAGCACAGACATCAGACTGCAGGTCCATGCTCTTCTCTATCCAGGGGTCTGATGTGAGAAAGGAGCCCCAACCGGGAGACAATAATCAAGGGAAGAAACCCAGTTTCTACAGCTTTGGAATGGGCCCAACATCCTTCAGACTTGCATTGTTTTCCTGGTTATATCCCCGTTTCCGCCCAGGCCAGGACCCCAGAGCAAGTACCGGCGTGTGGTCTGTTCCATGGCAAGACTTCAAAGTGAGGGCCCATCACCAGCCAGGAGTTGAAAGGAAGGTGTTTTCCTCTCCCCTCCCACAGCCCCCATCCAAGAGCTCTCCATGCAAGATCGGAAGGGCCTAGGACAGGCTGGTAACAAGGAACCCACAGAATCACCCAGAGCACAGTACATACAGGTCAGACAGGCACATGCAGGTCAGGGACGGCCTGGGCACAGGCCACAGCAGGGGTGGTGTGAGGAAGTGGCCGTGGTGGCGACTGAGGAGATGAGCTCCACTCCAAAAATGGTTGACAGAGGCTGCAAAGGGTAGGGGGTGGGCCTCAGGCACAACACCAGAAGAGGAGGGAAAGAATAGTGGAACGGAGTGAAGGTGGGCATTCATGGCAGTGCCCACCCAGAGGCAGGCACACAGACTCTCAGGCTCTCCCACTTGGGGCTGTTCTTACTGTGATCCTGACCTCCTGCCTCCTTGCCCAACCTCCTCACTTGGTACTTCCGCATCCCCAGCCCTCCAGTCTCTCCTCTCACTGCCCCAAGCTCGGGCTGAAAAAGAACCCATCGTAATCCAGTAAAGGCTCTACTCCACGATGCAGCTATTTAGAGTCAAGTGATGGCAGTCTCTGACAAGGAGTCCTGAGGCGAGGCGGTGTAAGGATTGTCCTAGTGAATGCTACCTGGGGCTGGACACCAAGCCTGGTATCCCTGCAGCCCTTCAAAGTAACTCTGAAAGCCAAGGCCGCCATTTCCTCTAGCCATCCCAGCCAAGGGTCACACACACATGCATGCAGCAGCCCAAGACATGCAGGCCAGCTGGGGAGGGGGCTCATAGCCCTCGCCCACCCAGGCACAAATAGTAAACACACCACCTTCTTAGGCTTCAGTCCCCGCTGCATGAGGAGTAGGAAAGGGAAGAGTTAGAGAACAGACGTCACACTGTGCTAGCCGGCCAGACATCCTGGGTGTGAGTATTAACACCAACTTAGGCACACAGCGGTAAAGAGGGAGTCAGGTCACTGTCAAGCTCTGGGTAAGTGAGATGAGGGGTCAATCAATGATCAGCTTTGAGGGTGTCCACACCCTGGCCCAGAGAAGCTGGAGAGTCTGAACCCCACCTCACACACCCTGTGCAGAGCAACAAAAGGGAGCTAGAACGGGCCCTCTGCATACCACCTAACATGTGGTATGTTAGAGGGCCCAGCTCCTTACCGTTCACTTGTGGACAGGAGAGTTCCTTCTTCCCGTAGCTCCTACCTTACCCCTTCCCTCAGACCCTTTAGATCTTGGCAGCCTCGGGCACCAAAAAGTAGGAAGTTGACAATAACATACCAGGGTCAGACCTGTCCTTCCTATCACCCCATTTGACCCTGAACTTCTGGGCCCTAATAGTTGTTCCCTGCTATCACCTTTACTCATACCCATAAAGCTTCCTTCTCAGGAAGGATAGAAGCTGCAAGGCTAACTCAGTTTACTTACCTATTACTTCTACCTGCCTGGCACTGGGTCTCCCTCCTCTCTATATCCTTCCCCTCATTTTCTCTATTACTTCCCACTCCCACCCCCAACCACTCACCAGTTTGCTGGTCTTTGTGGCTGAGTCAGTTCCCTCTGTAGAAAGCAAAAGAACATTATGGTGGATAGGAAAGTTACAACAAGAGAAGACGGCAGTGACGGAAAATCTCAGGATCCACTGAGGCCCCGTGTACTGGGAGCAGTCCTGGGGGTTCTTGGATGCGGAGTGGCAACGTAAGTGGGTGGTCGTTACCTCTTTTGAGGGCCTTTGAGGCAGAAGAATCAGGTGTCTCTGGGGAAGTAGTATCTGCTCCATCTTCAAACACCTGGATCTGAGGCCACAGAATATATTCAACATAGGCAGACCAAGACTGTTATGCTATAATATGGGCCACTCCGCAGGCGCCAAGCAAGCCTGAGGTACAGGGCGGCTACCCTAAGGATACATCTCCAATCTTCCCTCCCCCACCACCTCCCATCCTCCCACCCACAGACTAATGCTCATGCCCAGGAAAAGGGAGCACCGACACGCCAGCTGCACATGCAACACAGCATGTGAACATACGTGTGTGCGCACATGCACACACATGCAAGTGCACACACAGACACAGAAAAGCAGGGCGTGAGTACCTGGGACTGGCGCACAAAGATGCCATGCCCTTCGTCACAAGTGAAGTACTTCCTGCCTTGGACAGTTCCATCATTCTTGCCCTTTGCTTCATCCAGGATCACGCCTACCCATTTGCCAGTGGCAAAGAGTGTGGCTCCCACGTAGGCCACAGTGCCTCGGTGCCCTTTTCCAATCACCTCCACACGGGAGCCCACTCGCAGAGGCCGGGCACTTGCCTCTGCACTCATCCTGCTGCCGCTGGGTGTCTGAAAGACACATGCAAACGTATACCATTAAAGGCCTCAGGTCAAGGGTGTCATCCTAATGCATAAAAAGGCCCCAGCCAGGATCCCGGACTGAAAAAGAACCAGGAGTCACTTCCCTGAACCCCATGTACAGGGTGAAGTGGACCCCCAAATTCCCTTCTGAAAAATGTGACATGTTCTTCTAAGGTTTCTCTAAGCTCCTCTGGAATCTGCCAGAATTTTTAAGAGTTTATATTTAAATTTTATAACAAATCAGAATTCATCGATACATCTGTGAATGTCACCACATGGCTGCTTTCTCAGGAGCACTGCCCCCCGCCCGAGAAGGGAGTGAAGCGCAAGCAAATAATTCACTTTAGACCAGGCTCCTCACAACCCAATGCTCTGACTCAGGAACCTGAGCTGGAAAGATAGGCGATTCAGCAGGTGACCCCACTGAATCCTGTTCCCCACCCCACTGTCACCTGTCTTGCCTGTATTCAAACGGCTCTCTTAGGCCTCTCCTTTCCAGAAGCACGCAACTGTGCCTCCTTCCAACCCTCAGGCGACCACCACTCCTTCCTGACCTGACTGCCCCAACACCCATCCACACACCTACCGTGACACTCCTGGCTGCTTCACTGCAGTCCATTCAACCATTTAACTCCCTTCTTCCTGACCTGAGTGCTATTCTATCAACTCTCTACCCCCAAGTTCTACACATCCTTCCCCCATGTTATGCTGCTACAAAAAGTAAAACAAAGGCCGGGTCAATCAGGTGCCTCAGGTCTGTCCTACACTCTGCCCCAACACTCTGCCAGGTGGTCCAAATGGATGGCTTATCACCCTGAGGATGGACGAGGCAACAGAACAGGCTAAACGCTGTCCTTGGGAAGCTCTCGGCTTCTGACACACCAGTGATGACAGGACACAGCATGAAATTAGGTCCCAAAGAGGCCCATGGTTTAGAAGAAAAATCACACCTGAGCCGTTTTCAGCAATAGCAGCTCCATGAACCACGGGCCTTGCAGCAAACAAATGAGTGAGACAAGAAGAAGTAAAACCATGGTCCTAAAGACTCCACAGGACTCCTTTCCAATGCCCCCATTTGGCTTCAGAAGGGAGCCATGCCAGAGCCTGTCACTCCCTAACCCCTTCCCCCAAAGAGCTTATCCAGCAAGGTGAGGAAGGTTAAGAGCTCCCAGGGGCTCCAGGACCCCAAATCACACCTGGGATATGCAGAGTGTCTCTTGTGGACCTATCAATAAAAGGAGCTGACAGTGACATCCAGGTGGCCCCAAACTTAAGAGACTCTCCCCAACCTCCCAATCCTAATAAGCCTCTCAGTGCCGGGTGGACAAACAGTGGGTACAGATTCGATCATAGCCAGAAGAGAAAGAAGGCAAGTAACAAACGGCGAAGCAGCTCTACAGAAAGGCTTCACTGTAAAGCCATTCCAGTCCGCCGACCCCATTCAGAGTCCCAAAGACAGTCTAGCCCCCCTCTCGGGAACCCCTACCCTGAGGTCCAAAAAAGTCAAAGGTCAGGTCTCACTAGTCCGCACTGAGGGCTCAAGTCTGGGAGGGGAAGCCAGTCCAGCCTGACACTATCAGGGCTGCGAGTGGCCCCATCTCAGCTCCAGCCTGTCTCCCCAGCCCCCACAGCAATGTCCACAGGCCCCCAGGCCTTTCAGCGGCCCTCCCAGGGCCATCCCAGATCAGAGCCACTTACCCGGCTATACACGTGCCTCTTGCTCTGGGCCATGTTGCTCACGGCCTCTACCCCCTCCCCAGCTGGCCAAAGACAGAGAGAAAAGGCAGAAACCTAGGCAGGAGGGTCAGGGCTCCAGGCCCGCATGAACAAACACAGAAGCTATCAGGTGTGGCCCTCCCCAATCCATGGACCTGCTGGGATAGGGGTGGGGACAGAGATGGGGGACTGAGGAGCAAGTCCCCTCTGCTGCCCGAGGATTCCTGAACCCAGAGACACCGAAACCTGCTTGCCAGCTGATGAGTCTCACTCTGCGCTAGTGCTGCTCTAGACTTGTCAGGAACCGTGCTAGCCTCTGGGTCCTAGTGCCCCCATGCTTCACCTGGGCCAGACAACAAGGGCGGGGACTAAGGGGCTAGGCCCAGCTACAGACCCTCAGCACCCACCTCTGGAGTATACTGTCCTCGGGCTAGGAGTATAGCCCTAACATTCCGCCTACATGGCACTTCCTCACCACACTGGCCCCCCCCAGGAGGTGAGGCCTCAGCGGGCCCCAGACCAGCAAGTGACACTTCAAAACCATCAGCTGCCCAGGGCCTCCATACAGCCAAAATAAGGGTCTTTCAGCCCCCTTTCTGGTGCTTTCTCTCTCCTCTCTCTAAACTCTGGATCCGGGGTCCAAACCCATGATAGTAGGGTCTGGGTTTCAATCTCACACAGGGCCAGAGGAGCCAGGACCTGCCGGATACCCAGCAAGGGAAGGGCAGTACCAGAGCCAACTTCACACACACACACAGCAAAGCAAGTCAACACCCCAGTCCCCCTGTGCTGGCAAAGGTGGTCAGTCAGTCTTCTCCCTTCTGGTTGTTACACAAGGTCAGGCCCTGAACCCTAAGATTATCAAGTCCAACTGGATTCATATGGGTCGGAAGACCAAAGGCCCAGTTTCCCTTGATCACCTGCCCCTTGTACTCTTGGCCTTGCCTCCCAGGCATCTCCTTAACAGAAATGACAAGATGGCTTATTTTCCATACTTCTGTAGTTCACAAAATTTCTTTAACCATGCATTACTTTTATAATGGAAAATGTTTAATTTAATAAGATTGTGCATTGTAGGGAAAAGTCTCCAGACGGCTATGTAACAATACCACTTCAATCATTTACCCATCTGACATGGGCGAGGAACCAAAACAACAGGGTCCCTGCCACTACGGAGCCAACAAGGTTGGCCTGGGGTCTGACCTACGGCTCCACTGGGTGTGGTATGGATCTAGAGCCGCTGGGCCTAGATACCTGACTTGTCTGAACTGGGTTTCACTTGGTCTTCCTCCACTTCACCCTCTTCCTAAGGCAAGCCAGATAGCCCTTTAATAGTAGAATGGTAGCCATAAGCCAGATCTAAGGTCCCAAAACACTTCTCCACATCTTCAATCCTGGCCAGATCCCCCAGGAAACCATTTCTCTCCTCCCCTGCAAAATCTCCACGTTGCCTCCTTTCTTCCCTAAACATCATTACAGAGATGGATAGAGCCATGCAAGTCCTTGCAGCATGGACTTCACATGTTCAGAACACTTTACAGTTTACAGGGCATCTTGGTTTTACACTTGGACTGTTTATGTCTAATTCCTGGCTTCACCACTTGGCAGCTACATACATTTCATCCAGTTACTTAACATCTCTGTGCCTTAATTTCCTCATCTGCCAACGGGGAAGAATCAAATAACAGATCTCAGAGAGCTGTTGTGAGGACTAGCTGAGATAATCCACGTAAAATATTTAAGACATTGCCTGGTAGTTAGTAAGCACTCAACAAAAGTTTGCTAATAACAATGTTATTATTATCATATTTGGAAATCACGATGACACCATAGAAAGGCAAGCCAGGGACAGTGCTGATGAGGAAACTGAAGCTTAGAGAACCCGGCCACTTCCCTAAAGTTACACAGAAGATGAGGAGTGGGCCCAAAACTGGAACCAAAGCCTGAACTAAACCCTCTGCACACCATCACTGTCATCACGCATATCTCTAGGCTTCCAAGGCCATGCTCTTCCTCTCGGCCACACTGCCTTCAGGGTCAAAAGAGCTCAGATCTAAGAACAACCTCACAAGGTACTGGCCACACAGGTATATGCAGTCACCTAACTTCTTGGAGGCTGTTTCTTCTCCTATAACATGGGAATAATTACCTACATTAATGTTATAAAGCTTGAATAAGATAAAGCACATAAAAGCACTTTGTAAAAAGTACAGAAGTAGAAGTGCAAAGAATCACCTGACATGACCACAGATGGTATATGAGTCCTCAAATAAAATGTCTACACAATAAATATTATGAGGATTACAGACAGGAGAAAGATGAGCTAGAAAGAAAAGGGGTACCTGACTGTGCCTCGTATTTTAGGGATTTTTTTTTTTTTCTGATGTATGGAGAAGAAAGACCTACAAACACTTCATGCTGTGAACCCAGTGTGAGCAGAGACAGAAACAATTTTGCTTCACTAGGGAATATCAAAGAACACTAGCTGGATGGAAGTGAAGAATTCAAGTGAGTTCTTCTATTAAACTATAAGCCTTAAAAAGCAGAGCCCACACTTCTCCTCTTTATGATCTCATCACCCTTAGGTTCATGGAGTCAAATATTTACTGACTAAATAAACACATTAATATTGAGATATATTAGAAGAGAAGTATGGCTAGTCAAGGAATTTAACATCACACAGAGAGAGATGGACTTGACCCAGTAACAACAGGAAGCCAGTCTCTTCCTGAGCAGGAGACTAGCCTAATGAAAACTACTTTAGGAAGATCAAACAAAGCAGGATGGAGTAGAGACAGGAGCAACTTGGTAAAGATGGAGATAACACGCCCTGACCGGTGCAGCTCAGTCGACTGGGCATAGTTCCGCCAAGTGAAAAGCTGCCTGTTAAATTCCAGCTCCGAGCGCATGCCTGGGTTGCAGGGCAACATGCCTAGATTTGGTGTTCAGTCCCCAGTCGGGGTAGGTACGAGAGGCGACCGATCAATGTTTCTCTTCCTCATTTTCTCCCTCCCTCTCCCTTCCCTCTAAAATAAATAAATAAGTAAAATCTTTTTTTTTAATGGGGATAACAGCAAGGGGTCTGCTGCACTAATGAGCAACGAGTAAAGAGGGTCTGAACCAGGCTTCTGAGAGAGAGAAAAAAGGAAAAGGGCCCATTTAGACCAGTACCAAAAAGCCCTGGAAAGGCCAGAAGGCAGATCAGACCTGGAGAGCGGCAGTGGTCCTGCATGGGCCCTGGAGACAGGCAGGCCTGGGTTCAGCTTTGGTTCTCCTACTTCCTCATCTGGGTGACTGTGGTCCGGGTCCCTCAACTGATCAAAGGGGAAAACAATGCCTGCCTCACAGGGATGTAGTGAGGATTCAACAAGGTTGATGTAGGCATTTAGCACAGTGCCTCGCACAGAATACGTGCTAAAGAAGCTGTAGGCATCACCTTCATTATTACTGAGAGGGTGTATCAATGACGACTTGCACACAGTAGGAACTCAAATGTTGCATCAGGACATGAATGCACAAATAAGAGAATGAATGAATACACTTGGGAGTTTTCAAGCATGGGTAACGGAAGAATGATGATTGAAAACATTAACAGAATTAGGTAGGTGGTGGAAAATATTTCAGTTAAAAAAATTTAAAATAAAAGAATTGGGTAGCGGGGATGGGAAGGGAACTGAACATGGTAGGAGAAAGTAAGTCCTGTTCATAGGGCCTCCTCTGGGGCAAATATACCTGTGTACACTAACACATGTACTTCACTATCTCCTTTCAAAATGTGCCTGTCATGCAGACAAAACAGGTTCCATTATCTCCAATCTACAGGTTATGGACTTGAGTCTCAGAAGTCAAAGGACGCACTCTGAGTCTCATGGCAGGAAAATGGCAGGGGGCACATTCCTTCCACAGCACCTCTGGGCCCCACCTCATGGCATGCAGGACAGTTCCAAGTTACATGTTCCCTCAGCCACGGGGAATACTACCTGGATTTCTAATCCATTTTCCTCCCCAATGATATTAAATACTATTAAAATGTCTAGGAAAATGGGAAGAGAGGAAGAAAAAATCTGTGTCTGATAAATAGGTTACTAATGATCTTAGAGAACATTTAAGAATATGACAGGGAAACAGGTATATTGTTAGGAATTCAAGACGAAAAAGCAAGGAGGAAAAGCCTCTTTGGCACCCAGCCCGTACCACTGCTACCCTGCTTTTGCAGGCACCCTAGCATCCTCCAAGTCCCTGACCTCTTCTTGTCTCACCCACCTAACCTTCACCTGGGCTAACCCAACTGTTTGCTTCCCCTGATCCCACTCATAAAGCATCTCCAGGCAGTCTGACAGTGGGGTCCATACACTTGAACTGAACCTTAGGCCCTGGGCATGACTAGTTTGGTTACAGAGATAAAAGGAAATACAATGGTAATGAGCAAGAACCAGATCTTCTGAAGACTAAAGTTGTACATCTCTGAAAGCACTAGTAGGCACAGGGTAAGCGTGGTGGAAGTCCCTCAGAAAATGACAGGCTGTGCACTGAGTGGGGAACAGAGGCTGAGGGGGTGGGGGGTTGGAAGTTTGGAAGGCTGGATTCCAGAGTCACACAGGAACCCAGAAAGGAGCCACACACAGAGCATTTTGTCCCTAGGCCCTACTCCTGTTTCTGCTTTACAGATTGCATACAGAGAGGGCCTTGCACCTAAATGGACTTTCTTTACCTCTCCAGCTCCTCATTATCCCCAGAAATGTCTGCAGCCCACTCCCAATCTGCATGCAGCTCCACCTCCTCACTCAGTGGGGGGCAGAGTACCCCGCCCCCTCCAGGAATACCCAGTGCCTGCCAAGCCAAGCTCCAAAGGGCCCAGACCCCCAAGAGCCAGCAAGGAAAGCTACGCAGCCTGCCTTACTCATCCTCAGTAACGGGCCTTTTGCAGGAAGGCCAGCGGCACTGGAATGCAGGGCTGTACTCGGGAACTGCAGCCCTCCCAGTGCTAGCAGGAGTCCTACTTAACAGCCAGTTTGAAGTTTCTGCTGATTCCTCACCAGGAATCAACTAGCAAGTCCCTGGCACTAGGACCCTGCAGACAGGAAACTCTGAGCCTGCGCTCTGAAAAGAGAGATGCACCATTTCACAACTTCAGCAAAAGCCAAAGCAGCCAACAAAGCCACAGCCACCTGGGCTGTGCTGGGCTCTGCCTTTTGGGCAGCTCCCTGGCCACTCCCCAGAAACAGGGCATTCTGTCCTTTCTCTTTTTAAATGCACGTCATCATCTGATCATAATGGAAATCAATCTCAAGTCACCGCGCAAAGGTGTATCCATGGCAACCACAAGAGGAAGGACAGGGAAATGATGCTCCAGTGGCTGCAGCAGAGAAAGGTAAGTCCATTTCTCTTCTATCCATGCCATCCCACCATTTTCTCCTTTCACTCAAGTCAGGTGTGCACCTTATCTGCAAATTCTAACTATCACACCAATGGGGAAAACACAAAAGGTGAGGGTTCATAATCTACACTATTATGTAAGTTTGTAAGTCTTTCTAGTCCCATAATGGCAGAAAATTCTTTTTCATGATGACAGGGACAAAATCTCTTTTCTTATTCACTACCTCAGGTGACACGGTCTCAGCCTCAGAACCTTACACTATTAGTCACTGGTCTGTCTCATCAGGATGCTGAGATATCACTCAAGGATTTCAGAAGTCCCTACACAGTTGTAAAAAGCCAGCTGCCACACTGACCTCACCACCCTGCTGACCCATGACCATGCCCACAGACTGGCGTGGTAAGACTGCCTCCTTAGCAGCCCTGGATTCCAGCCCCTTGAGGTCCAGAGTTGAAATTAAATTTCTGCCTTCTCTGATGGCTCAAGGGAAGCAATGCCATTTCTTCAGGAGATTCATCAAACATAAAAGTACAACTAAGCTTGAGTTATCCTACATGCCTCAACTTCCTCTTTTGTAAAACAGAGATAATAAAAATACCTTTTCTAACAGAGCTGCTGTAAAAATCACATTAAGAATACCTGAAGAGCACTTAGAAGAGTGTCGGGTATGAAGCGCTCAATAAGTGTCAGCCATTACTATTACGAGGAAGAAGGAGGAAAGACTAATATAGGTCAGAAAGTCCCCAACACTCTTAGAAGTACCTCAAGTCTGCTGTCTCTCCCTTTCCCCTGGACAGCTGTTTCAAGTTTCCTGTTACTTTAAAGTCCCTATTCCAGTCTGAGCCCATACCTGCACCCTCGCCCCTCACAGCACATGCCCTTGCAGAGAAAGAAACTGAGCCTATTAGATAGGAATTCCTTTGCAAATTTAGATATATCTGCAATAGGCACTGTCTCTTTCTTTCTACATTCTTTCCTGTCTTCTGTCATTCCTCTTCAAAGGAAATGATGATCTCATCAGTTCAACGCCAACCCCTCCACCCCTCTCTGAGGACCTGATTTAACATTCACCTCTTCTGTGCCTTCGAGTGCACCCTAACTGGCTCCTACACACCATCAGATAACCTATGCACAAGACTCTTCTATTCTTAGAAAACTACTTGTAGTCTCTGTTACCCTTCTCTGCAAGCTGCTGCCATCTCTTTTCCTTCCTTTCCTGCCAAACTATTCAGTGAGTACGCCTTCCCTACCCTCACTTCCCAGCGTTTCCTCAGTCTACGTGGCCCCTGGCCCTACCACGCCACTGAAGCTGCTCACACTAAAAAAGTAAGAGTCGCGTGACCACAGCCTCCTAGCTGCCCAATCTCAAGGTGCGTTTTCCAAGCTCATCCCACTTGACCTCCCTGTAGCACCTGAGGCTGCTGATCCTTTTCCTGGGACTTTTCCTCTCCTAGCTTCCTGGACAACATTCCCTCTCACTTTGTGTACCAATCCTTCTCACCTCCTCTGTCATCTTCAAGCCTTTTATAAGCATGGCTGGATGACTTTGTTCCCACGGCATCGACTACCACTTACACCTACCGCCCCCAGGCACAGACTCTTCTGAACCTCAAACCCACATCTCCACCTGCCTGTTAAGTGCCACAGAGACCCCCAAGTTCAGCACGACCCAAAAGACACTATGTTTCCCCCTCCCTCCTCTGTATTTCCTCCTGACTACTGGTACCACCATCCACCCAAAACAGAAAAACTGAGTCATCCTCAGCAACTCCCTCTCTTGTTCTCAAAAACCAATTAGTCATTATGTCAGGTTAATTCTGTCTCTAGTCTCTCAGATTCATCCCCTCCTTTCCATCCCCACTGAGCTATCCTTAGTTTGGCCTTAGACCACGCCTAGGTTATTATAAGAGTCTTGATGTCCCTGATCCAGATTCTCCCCTTTCGGCCTACTTCCTGTTAGCTTCCCAAAATTCAATCTCATCACCTCCCTGCCTAAAACCCTCCACTGGTTTCCCTGCCCACAAAACTGAATCTTCTTAGTACAGCACTGCAAGCCAGGAAAAAACCTGGCTTCGTTATGAATCTAGTCTCATCAATCACTTCTCCTTGGATCCCAAAGTTCTCTTGTATTCCAGCCACTTGCATTCACTTACCTTCCTGCTTATGCCTCTGCAAATGTTGCCAATGTCAACAGGGCCATTTTCTCTCCTCGTCTTCAAGGCTCAGCTCAATTCTCATCTCTTTCCTGAGGATTCCCCTGACATCTTCATGCAGAGTGAGTTGGTCCCCACTCTGCCATCATACAGTATCTTGGACATATCTCTTACGATAGCATGTTTTTCTTACAACAGTGTTTCCCTTATCCCATCATGAACTCCTCCAGGACAGAGGTTTTTTAATTCACCTTAGTATCCTAAGCACTGAACACAGAAGGCACTCAATGTTGAAGAGAAGCCTGTACCAACACCAGGCTCTAGGGATGTATGTTGGCTCTGACAACTTTCCCATAGAGTAGCTCCACCCTTAAAGACCAATACGGCAGAGGAAATTACCAGTTGCACATTCAGTGTATGCTGGAGTCATGCGCACACACTCCAGCAGAGGTAGCTTTTCTCCTCTCCAGACAGGAGCATAAAAAACTAAAAAAGCAGAGACAGCCCCAGATCCTATGGAATTAGGCAGCAACACGAAATCTCAATCTCATATGCTTCCAGAGTAAAAGGACCACAGAGAGACCTTGAAGCTCTAAAGAAAGTGTAGATCTGCTGGGAAAACAGCTTTAGTGAGGCTCTGGGTGTGACAACGGTCCAGGCTCTGCTTCAGAGAACCACCCTGGGGATATGTAGGAGTTTGGGGAGGTCAGACTGGACACCAAATCTGTCCACTGGCCAGCTGCAACTGGTACTAGCCTAAACTTCAAAAGAAAAATGATATAAAGTCAAATTCAGTGTCTACAGGATGGCAAATCCTAAATACATTTTAATTAGTCAACTGCTCAGCAATTACGTTCTCAGAGGACACTAAGGGCCCAGTTCTCATTTCTCTTGGTATGGGACAGACAACCCAAGTCCCCACGGCACCACCCAGTATCTGGAGACTAAGCAACCTGGGAATCGTCTACTACAATCTCTCCTGTAGCGTAACTCCAGGAAGCCACTCTCAATGGTAAAGACGGCAGAGTAAAACCTACAGTGGCAGCTGTCAATGGTATTATGATTCTCCCAACTATTTTAACTCCTCCCTAACAACTTCTCCTTTGTACCCTCATGTCGGTCAGGCCTGACCACCTATCGATTGTTCCTCAGTATTGCCTCCTGTGGCCTTCCTTTTTCCTCCATTACCACCGTCATCACTTTGGTCTGCCATTTAGTAGTTTTGAGAATTAAGACAAATCATTTTCTGTCTTTGGTGCCTCATCTGTAACACAGGGTAACAGCTGCTCTGCCCACCTCACAGGATTATTAAGTCAAATGCAATTATACCTGTGAAAGGTTCTGTAATCTGCAAAATGTTATACATAAATGTAAGGTATTACTATTATCAGCAAGCTAGTCCTCTATTACTAGTATGTAAAGCATATCTGACTCCCTGCTCTCTCCTTCCCCATTCCCAACCACATTATACACCACAGTAAGAAAACTATACACTCTAAAATATTTGCTTTGTCCACTTATCTCACTTGCCCAAAATCTTTCACTAACATACCATTTCTTACTTGAGCCAAACAGTCCTGGATCTGACTTATGCACTGTCATCTCTGCACTACTGTCAGCTGCTTAGGATGCTTTCTCTAGTCTTGCAGCCACCATCCATCCTTCAACATCCAGCTGAAACCCCACTACACTCCATGCCAAAGGACTAAATATAAAAGAAAGGGACTGAAACAACGTCATGGAGAACTAAGGGCAATTTCGTGTGGAGAAAACTTCGTAGGAACAGCTGTCATCTAATACTTCAGGAGTCATCTTTTTCAGAGAGATTACACTTTTTTTCTATTTGATTCTAAGAGATAACCTAGGACCACAGGATGGAAGTGGCAGAGATATATTTCAGCAACAAAACTTCATTATTGAACTACCCAAAGATTAAAGAGGATTCCATATACGCAGTAAATTTCCTATTATTAGGACTGCTTATGACCAAACTGGTCATTGGGCAAGAATATTTTAGATGGACAAGAACTACCACAAGGGTAACTGAACTAGAATCACAATGTTTTAGATTGTTCTGGAAAGCAGGAAGCAGAACATCTTCTCTGGCTTTCAATACAGTGATCTATATCCTTGCTACTCAAAGCGTGCTCCATGTACCAGCAGCAACAGCATCACCTGGGAACTTGTTAGAAATACATTTACAGCCAACCAGAATCAGTATTTTAACAAGACCCCCAGGTGTACGCACCACTGAAGTTCAAAAACACTGACCTACACTGCCCCTCCCAAGTCCTGGGTTTCTAATTCGGGAACTGCATTTCCCTAACTGTTTCAGATGTTAAACAGGGGCAGCACCCAAGAAAAACAGTATTTCCAGCTCAAATCTGGAAAACTCTCCACACTATACTTCCAGTGGGAGACTCCTGGTAATGCCATTACCATATTAATGGCTCTGAAATATTCTGCAGTAGAGAAAACTTTAACCATTAAGCTTCTGAACATATCTGAGCATAAAATGCCTTTTAAAAAATTTATTAACATTCCCATGGCTCAGACTTTGGCAGTACACCAGGTAAAGAATGTCAATCTCATAGCTGGACTCTCGGTAATAAGCACACTTGATAAGTAGGTGGTCAATATGGGACTGCTGCTCTCCTTACTGCAATAATTGACAGTTCAGTTTCTAAATCACTGCCTCTTTAAATACAGCGAAGTTCCTCATCTGTGTAATTCAGCTGTGGTTCTGCCTAAGGACAAGAGGAATGCGCAAGATGACTTCTCAAGGGTCATCCTGCCAGGTAAGGCGGACCCCAGCAGTGGGAAACACAGACATAACAAACCCACATCCATGCCCCCATGCTTGAGTCCTGTACAGTTTTTGTTATTTTTGTTTGAGACAACTTCTTAACCATGTGTCCACAGGAAACCTGTGGCTCGGAATGGGTTCAGGGGTGCCTCGGACGCGCCCAGGAAAGGAGGGGGGACCTTTGCAGTTCCGGAGAAATTTAGAGGCTCAATCGCTCTTGACCCTTGGAGAGCACGGCCAGGTTGAGCGCTCCGTTGGGTGGGACAGCCTAGACACAGACTGACGACCACCCCCGCCGCGGCCCACCCCTGTCGCCCCTGTCCCGCACACCGGGCTCCATGCTACCCCCAGACCAGCGCCGAGCCCCCAGTCACCCGCCGGGAACCTCACGAACACGCGGGAGACGGCGAATGAGATGGTTGCCAGGGTCGCCGCTTCCATACCTGTCCGGTCAGGGGCTTCGCGCCCGGCTCTGGCCCCACCGGCAAGCGTAGCACAAGACCTTGCCGGTCCCGCCCCGCCCCGCCCGTGTGGGCTGCCCGACGCGCCGTCCAACCCCTCTAGGCCCATCCCAGACCCTGTCGCCCCTGAGTCCCAGGCGCGCTCTGGGTCCAGGGAACACACTACTTTTCCCCGAAAACAGGTCCGGTTTTAAAACTGTGCGCTGAGTGCTGCCCAGGGCCATCGATCAGGCACAAAGCTGGACACCTGGAGTAAAACAAGCGCGTGCGCATTGTGCCTGGGAAGCCGATTAGGACCACAGGAGAAAGGCTCGTCGTGGCCAGCGCCCTCTGTCGGCGGGTAGGAGACAGCGCGGAGGAGTTGGAGGTCGTTTGCCCCAGGTAAGTGGTTTCTGTCAAGAGTCGCTGAGCTCTCGAGTACTAAAGTGCTCAAAAACTCAGTAGTAATAAAAATCGTAATAATAAATCGTATCTCCTCAGTTAGCTTAAGGAAAAAATTAAATTTTGTTGCTACTCAATGTTCTCCACCATATGGGGATGTAGGCATTCTCACGCCCTTATTATGTGAATGTAAAATGATGCAAATTTACATAATTGCATTTTGGAATTTTTTTTATTTAAAAAGAGGAAACATTAAAAAGTACAAACCCTTTCACCCAATGCAACCACTTCCAATAATATAGACAAAGAAATAAATGACATAAGGGAGAAAATGTTCAAAATATTTGTGTAAGGATATTGGGAGAGCCAGGATTTGACAAACAATGGGTTCAAATTCTAACTGCAGTTTCCTGGCTCTGTGAGATCTGGGGTGGGTTGGTTGCTTAACCTCTCCGTGCCTCTGTTTCCTCATTTGTTTAATGAGAATGTTAATGATAATATCTATATTATTAGGTTGGTAGGGAGATTAAGTGAATCTACGAAAATAACGTGAAATATAACTGTTGTAATGTTATGTTTATCTCAGTTAATCTGATTAAAAACAACCCGAAAAATCCGTAAAGTTGACAGAGGGTGGAGGTGGTGGGCAAATGATAGAAAGGATGAATTGGACAACCTTTCCACTATTACTGCTTTTTTTTCCCATTTCATCTTCTAAATATTTCTAATTATTCTGAATAGTTAATATATTTGCATAATCCAAAAAACAAAACAATATAAAAAGAATGCACTGAGAAACCTCCTTTCAACCTCTTGTTCCCATCCACTTTTCCCCCTTGCCCACTGAAGGTAACCTTTGTAACTAACTTCTTGCTTATCCTCTCAATGTTTTATGCAAATACAAACAAATATGAACAACATACCATCTTATCCTCCCATTTCTTCGACAAAAGGTAGCATGCTATATACACTTGCACCTTAGTTTCTGTACTTAACAATCCTGGAGATCTTTCTGAACCACCAAATAGAGCTCTTCCTCATTCCTTTTATCAACTGCATAGTGCTCTATTGAATGAATACACTTAATTTATTAACCAGCTTCTTCTAGTGGGATACTTTGTTTTCAGTCTTTTGCTACTGCAAACAATGCAGCAGTGAATCACCTTGTACGTATGACATTCCATAAGTGAGCAAGTATATCTATAGGATGCACTGGGTCAAATAATAAATGCATCTATAATTTTAGTGGAAATGGCCTCCATCCCCTTCAATTAAAGAGAAATAGTATGAAAAATAAATTTAAAGATTGCGAAATGCACTGCATACACATATTTTTATTGTGGAAAACCAAACATAACAAAATTTACCATTTTAACCATTTTTAAGTGTACAGTTCAGTGGCACTAAGTACATTTACATTATTGTGGAAACATCGCCAACCACTATCCATCTCCAAAATTTCTTTTCTTACTGAAACTCTGCACCCATTAAACACTAACACACTTTTCTGCCCTTACCCTAGCCCTTGATAACAAACATTCTACTTTCTGTCTCTGTGAATTTGACTATTCTAAATACCTCATAGAAGTAGAATTATACAATATTTGTCCTTTTGCATCTGGCTTATGTCTTTAAGAGTCATTCATGTTGTAGCAGGTGTCAGCATTTCCTTCCTTTTTAAGGCTGAATAACATTATATTTAATGTATATACCACATTTTGGTTTTTTATTCACCTGCTGATGTACATTTGGGTTGTTTCTACCTTTTGGGCATTGTAAATATGTGCATATTTTTAAACATAAACACATATCCCACTCATCCCATCCCCATGCAACCTTTACTTTTTCTTTTAATTTATTGATTTCTTTTTCGAGAGAGAGAAAGAGAGAAACATTGATTTGTTTTTCCACTTATTTATACATTCATTGGTTGCTTCTTGTATGTACCTCGACTAGAGACCAGTCCTGCAACCTTGGCATACGGGGACAATATCTAACCAACTGAACTATCCAGCCAGGACCTACCCAAAGCAGCTTGTGATGCCAATTTTTTTGTTTGCTGTTCCACAGTCAGTCTCTGAAAACTTAAGCCGTTTAGATGCAAACATAGCTTGCTATATAAGCTTTCCTGCACCTGTTGTTATGTCCACCGCACAATATATCTTGGAGGTTACTCCTATTGTAGAGGGAATCAAGGCTGATACCAAAGATGAAATGCTATTTACCCTGACTAATGCTGTAAATGCTTCTCTCCCACCTCTGTAAGCCCCTTCGCGCCAAATCTATACCACGCCTCCCGAGACCCTCCCCATTTGGCCCAACATGAAAGGAGTGTGGGGCTATTGTTCTGGGCTCAGAATTTGGAGCCTGACTCCTCTGGGCCCCATGCACGTAAATAAAGATCGTGCTCCTAACCCCTCAGTGTCTGGTCGTTTC
The DNA here is from genome assembly GCA_004026545.1 of Mormoops blainvillei. Taxonomy (NCBI): domain Eukaryota; kingdom Metazoa; phylum Chordata; class Mammalia; order Chiroptera; family Mormoopidae; genus Mormoops; species Mormoops blainvillei. The sequence continues at coordinate 9,670 of PVJD01007249.1, read as the reverse complement.
ATTTTCCGTAACACTATTAGTACATATTGATCTGCCTTGAAATTTTTTAAAAAGTGTATATTTTAAAAATTTGAGCTGGAGCCACTTTTCAGAGTGGCTTTAACAACCCTTAACGGATGTGCCAAGTTTTCATGTGAAGCTGTCAGGCCTTAGGTAGAATGGGGGTGGGAAAACAGGAAAGACCCAAATGCTTTTCAGAATCATAAAAGAGGGTCCCAGTGAGTTTAAAGGATAGGATGTGCTAATAGGGAAAGTATTGTTTCTTTTACATTGGATTACAATGGTGGTCTTCAAGGGAAATTAATATTTTCTTTGCCCTATGTGTCTTTTCATAGGTGTCACCCTGAGGCTCCCTCTGATGTGGGATCATGAACAGGCCCCCTAGGACTCTAAAACTCCAGTTTGCATGCCTGGAGCCCATCCTCCCAAACTGATGCCGAACAAAGAACATCTGCTCATCTGCGTGGAATCCTCAGCATTCCAGAATGTGAGAAGGAACTAAGAGGGAACCCCCCACCCCTTGAAGAAAGGAATGCTGTTTCCCAGAGGAAGGAGGCAGTAGTCAGGCTGAGGGACCTGGAGGGGGGATTGGATAAAGGCAAAGAGCAAATCAAGGGTGTCAAAGCCAGGTATGGGGGGAGAACAGGTGTGGGAGAGAGAAGCATTTAGCTGAGCTTTATCAGCACTCTCCAATAGGAATAAAAATGTCAGTTTTGAAATTGTCTTTAGTTGAGACATTAAATACATTTTTAAAAGATGTTTTTGGAGAAAATTATTAAAATTAAATTTCATATAAGCCAGTCATGCATATAACCTTAAATTTTTTAGCAACCATAATTTTAAAAAGTAAAAAGGAACAAGTGATATTAATTTTAACAAGATATCCAAAATATTATTATTTCAACATGTAATAAATATAAAAATACTAACGAGATATTTTACATTCTTTTTTGTACAAAGTCTTTGAAATCCAATGTGTATTTGCACTTACAGCACGTCTGTATTGAGATGGTAAATTTTCATTAGAAATACTTGATCTGGTTTAGATTTCACAAAACTTACAGTTGAAGAAACAGATTCAAATATGTAATTTGTTTCAAATATATTTAGAAGTTTTGCAATAACTGGATTGATTATACATTTCTAAACATAATTAAAATTAAGTGAAATTTAAAATTCAGTTCCTCAGTCACATTAGCTACATTTCAAGTACTCAACAGCCACATTGGCCAGTGGCTTTTGTATTGGATAGTCTAGAGATAGAACTTAACCCTTCTTCCCCCCTTGCTTGTCATACTTTTATTAGAGGGTCTGGCTTCAGGAAATAATCTAATGTGTATTCTTCATTGCCTGGCTTTGTTACCACACACTGGGAGAGTGTGGGGAGACAAGGTGGCTCAGGGAGCAACAGACATGCTGTTCCCCATTTCTTTCTGGGGTAGAGGTGGGGACAATGTGAGGATGGTCCCTTGGGGACCTTGAGACTGTGTAATAAGAATCCACAATGTAGGATAAGCCAGAATAACCATAAAATGTTATTCTTACACTGGGGACTTAGAACCACTTATGTCCTGTTGTAAAAATCATGGAAAAAACCATATTTACAAATGGAGACATTTTTGCTAAAACAAATACAGACCCTTGAAAACAATACAAGCCCTCATTAGATTCTCTAAAATCAGGAATAGAAAGATGCCCAATATCTCTGATTCTAATTAACACTGTATTTTAGGACATAACTAATACAATAAGATGAGAAAAATATAAAAGGCATTAGAAAGAAAAGACTTAAAAAGATTAACGATAAAGATTAGAAAGAAAAAACTTAAACTGCCCTTTTACACAGATTATATAATGACATATAAGATATGAAAAGAATCTGAAAATTACTAGGATTTTTTTAAATTTAGCAAGCTGTCTAGATATAAAATCAGTATAAAAATCAGTTGCATTTCTATAACCAACAATAAAAATTAAATAATATAATTTTTTAAGAAGATTTTATTTATTTATTTTTAGAGAGGGGACGGGGAGGGGATGAGGGAGAGAAACATCAATGTGTGGTTGCTTCTTGAGGGCCCCCTACCGGGAACCTGGCCTGCAACCCAGGCATGTGCCCTGACTGGGAATTGAACCAGCGACCCTTTGGTTTGCAGTCTGGTGCTCAGTCCACTGAGCCACACCAGCCAAGGCATAAATAGTATAATTTTTAAATAAAATTGATGGACCTAGTAATAAATTAAGAAAGCACATGCACAATCTAAACTTATAAAATTGTATTTGAAGACCTTAACCATAGCCTAAATAAATGGGAGATATAGCACTTTCATGAACAGGAAGATTTAAATCATAAAGAAGTTATCCTAAATTAATTTATATATTTGAAATAATTCCCATCGATATCCTATCAGGATATTCTAGGAGCATAACAACAAATTAACACATTTGTGTGAATGAGCAAAGGGCCAAAATAGCCAGGAAACCCCTGAAGAAAAGGAGCACAATTGTGAGGGTGGCAGTGCTTATTTTAAAGTTATAGTAATTAAGGCAATGTGGTATTGATGTCAGAATAGGAAAAAAGACCACTAGAACAGAAAAGAGTCTAGACCTAAAACAAACACATACTCATGAAGATTTGATATGGGACAAAATTTACATTATTCATCAGTGCAGGAAAGACACGTTACTCAACAAATGGTCCTGGGACACTTGGTTATCTAAATGCAAAAGGAGGAAAGAAAGAGGATGGGAGAGAAGGAGGGGGGAAGGAAAAATTGGTTGCTTTCATTTCTGGAAATTCAGAAAACTAAATATCACAGAAAGTCTAGCTGCTATAGTGCAACTAAACATGCTGGATGCAACATTTAACACACACACACACACACACACGTACATACCTATTTGTGTTGCTTGATTGAACTGGCAGGAAATTAAGGGAATTTCTCATGCATTAGAGATGATGTGAAATCATGAATCCCAAGGCACAGATGATCACCGCACCCTGTGTTTGTTAAACCAACCCCTGGTGGCCTGGAACCTGAGTTTAAAGGGCCATAAGTAGGGACAGAAAACAACGTCTGGGATTGAGCAGTGGCAGCTGGGTTGGAAAACTATCCCATACACACTTAAAGCCAAGATAGTCAAAGAGTAACACCCTCAGAGAGTAAACTTCAAAAAAGTGCTTTGCCCTGGCTGGTGTGGCTCCGTGGACTGAGTGCTGGCCTGTGAACCTAAAGGTTGTCTTCTCGGTTCTTGGTCAGGGCACATGTATCCCCAGTTGGGGGCATGCGAGAGGCAACCGATCAATGTTTCACTCACACTTCCATGTTTCCCTCCCTTTTTTTCTCCTTCCTTTCCCCTATCTCCACAGGCCAATAAATTAAATCTTTTTTTTTTAAGTGCCTCGCAGAGGGCAACAGTAAAGATAAAAGCCTATCTCATCCTTGGTTCTTGGTATAGCAGGAGAAAAGTTCTGTCTGGTAATTCAAAATGATATGCTTGTACTCGTACAAGTTTGGGGCCAAAATGTATACCACATGAGTGACCCCCCAAATCCAAAGACACAAATGTAATATAAAGTGGTCCCAAGTTGGTAAAGGACTCCTGGGAGCCTGGCCAAACTTAATATAAACACTCTGGGGAATGCATCCTAACCCAAAGCCTTAATTCCTATAGCTATAGTTCCAAGAACCATGAGCGTACAGTCAGTCACTAAATACACAGAGAAACAAGCTACCATAAATATTCGAGCCTGCAAAGATTACAGATACTGGCATTTTCAGCTACTGTATATAAAATAAATATGTTTAATATATTTTTTTAAAACATAAATTTTAGCCCTGGCCAGTGTGGTTGGGTGTCGTCCCGCAAACTGAAACGTTGAAGGTTTGATTCCTGGTAAGGGCACATGACTAGGCTGCAGATTCGTCACCAGCTGGGGGTGCGTAAAAGAGGCAACAGATCCATGTTTCTCTTTCACATCAATGTTTCTCTCCCTCCCTCCCTTCCGCCCTTCCCCTCTTACTGGAATCAATTAAAGAAAAAAACTTAGAAATAAATTTTACAAATTTATTGTTAAACCAACCCCTGGTGGCCTGGAACCTGAGTTTAAAGGGCCATAAGTAGGGACAGAAAACAACTTCTGGGATAACAAAGGAACAAGCAATTATAAAAATTGACTAGGTAGATTGGAAAAATAACCAATTATAACGTAGTAATAAAAATATAATTTAATATAAAGATATTAGTCCTGACTGGTGTGGCTCAGTGGACTGAGTGCTGGCCTGTGAACCAAAGGGTTGCTGGTTCAATCCCCAGTCAGGGCACATGCCTGGGTTGCAGGCCAGGTCCCCTGTTGCGGGTGTGTGAGAGGCAACCACACGTTGATGTTTCTCTTGCTGTCTTTCTCCCTCCTTTCCCCTCTCTCTAAAAATAAATTTTAAAATCTTTTTAAAAATGAAGTTATTAGATGACACAGAAGATTAGTCTTAGCTATTAACCTAAAATAAAAGCCTTTCTAATTCTTTTTATCCTCATCCAAGAAATTTTTTCATTGCTTTTAGAGAGAGAAGAAGGGAGAGAGAAACATTGATGCCAGAGAGAAGTATTGACTGGTTGCCTTCCATATGCACCCAGACCAGGGACTGTATGCAGCCAGACCCATACTGGGTTTCGGGGATGGAACCCACAACCTAGGTATGTGCCCTGATTGAAAATTGAATCCACAAACTTTTGGTTTTGGGAGAATGCTCCAGTCAACTGAGCCACACCGGCCAGGGCTAAAATAAAAAGCCTTTCAAAGTGAGAGGCAACAAGCATTTATTTGAGAAGCACTGATTCCAGCAGAAGTCCAAATAGTGTTCCAATTAAGAGACAAGACAAGGAGTATTTATGAGAAAGGGTAGGGGAACAATTAAATCAGTAAAAGGAAGGCATTTCTATTGTTTCAGATAAGCTAATATAGTGATATTAATTCTAAACTGTTTTTAATTTTCATTCTGGTAAACATTACCCCAATAGTCATAGTATCTGTTTTCTTTGCCAACAGTTCTTTGGTACACAATATTGCTTTAAGCCCAGTTCAAAGGTTATTTTGCCCTGTTTAACATTCCCAAGGTCTGGAGCATGAGATACGCAAGGCAGTTCCTCTGGGATTGCAGCTCTGGCTCTATTTTAGAGTGGCTCCATTTATATTATATTTTTACATACTTAAAGAAAGAATTAGTGAATTGGAAAACAGATTTTTTAAAAAATGAACCAAAATGGAGCATTAAAATATAAGAAGGAGGAAAATGTGGAAGAGAAGTTAAGAGACCTGAAAGATAAAGTAACAAGGTCCAGTCTTTATCTAATTGCAATTCCACATGAAAGAAGAAAAATAATAAAAGAGAAGCTGGATTTAAAGAGAAATAACAAGACTCGGGAAATCCAAGGGATTGCCACCAGAATAAACAAAAAGAAGTGCACATTTGGATTAATGATAGTGAAGCTGTAGAAAAGCAATGACACAGGTAAAATCTCAAAAGGAGTAACAGAGTAAAGACAGATTCCCTGCGAAGTAACTGTTATGTTAACATCTGATTTCTCAACAGCAATAATGAAAGCCAGAAGACAAAGAAATATTTAGCAAAATAAGAGAAAATAACTGTCAACCTATAATTCCTTAGCTAGCAAAATGATCCCTCAGAAATGAGGGTAAGGTAAAAGAAATAAACAAATAAAGCTCAGGAAATTACTATCATTAGATCCTGCATTAGTTTTATATTGGTGCATGACAAATTACAACAATCTCAGTGGCTTAAAAGAACACATTTATTGTCAGGGTACAGTTAGCTCGGTCTTCTGGGACCTCAGAGTTTCACCAGGCTGAAATCAAGGTGTCATCAAAGGCGGCAATTTCATCTGGGCTCTGCTTCCAAGCACACAGATTATTGGTAGAATTCAGTTCCCTGAGTCTATAGAACTGAATCTTAACTCCTAGAGGCTAGGACCATCTCCAAAGGTGGCAGCTTGCTTCTTTCAAGGTAAACAGGAGGATCTCTCTGACTGCTGAGTGGCCTGATATGTTTTAAAGTCTCACCTGATTATGTCAGGCCCACCCAAAATAATTCTCCCCTATAACGCAAACCAACTGATTATGAACTTTAATTACATCAGCAAATCACATTTTCCAGGTATATAACATAATCACAGCCATGAAAATTCATCATATTCATTAGTTCTACTCACATTCAAGGGGAGAAGATTATACAGAATGTACACAAAAGAGGGTAGAAATCTTGGGGGCATCTTAGAATTCTGTCTACCACAAACCCTCATTGAAGCAACTTCTAAACTTTATTTTTTATATATATTTTATTGATATGCTATTACGGTTGTCCCATTTTTGCCCCTTTATTCCCCTCCACCTGCATCCCACTTCCCACAATAACCCCCCCACCCCTTAGTGCATGTCCATGGGTTGTACATATAAGTTCTTTGGCTTCTCCATTTCCTATACTATTCTTAACCTCCCCCCCCACCTATTTTGTACCTACCATTTGTACTTCTTATTCCCTGTACCTTTTCTCCCATTCTCGCCCTCACTGCTGATAACCCCCATGTGATCCCAATTTCTGTGATTCTGTTCCTGGTCTAGTTGTTTGCTTAGTTTGTTTTTGTTTTTGTTTTTAGGTTCTGTTGTTGATAGTTGTGAGTTTCTTGTCATTTTACTGTTCATAGTTTTGATCATCTTCTTTTTCTTAGGTAAGCCCCTTTAACATTTCATATAATAATGGCTTGGTGGTGATGAACCCCTTTAACTTTACTTCATCTGGGAAGCACTTTATCTGTCACTATTATCCATTCTAAATGATAGCTTTGCTGGATAGAGTAATCTTGGAGGTAGGTCCTTGCCTTTCATGACTTTGGATACTTCCTTCCAGGCCCTTATTGTCTCTAAGTTTTCTTTTGAGAAATCAGCCGATGGTCTGATGGGAACTCCTTTGTAGGTAACTGTCTCCTCTTCTCTTGCTGCTTTTAAGATTCTCTCCTTATGTTTAACCTTGGGTAATGTAATTATGATGTGTCTTGGTGCGTGCTTCCTTGGATCCAACTTTTTTGGGACTCTTTTGAGCTTCCTGGACTTCCTGGAAGTCTTATTTCCTTTGCCAGATTGGGGAAGTTTTCCTTCATTATTTTCTCAAATAAGCTTTCAATTTCTTGCTCTTCCTCTTCCTCTTCTGGCACCCCTATGATTCAGATATTGGAGCATTTAAAGTTGTCCCGAAGTTTCCTAAGCCTCTCCTCATTTTTTTGAATTCTTGTTTTTTCATTCTGTCCTGGTTGAATGTTTATTTCTTCCTTCTGTTCAAATCGTTGACTTAAGTCCCAGTTTTCTTTCCTTCACTGTTGGTTCCGTGTATTTTTCCTTATTTCATTTTGCATAGCCTTCACTTTTTCCTCTATTTTGTGACCATACTCAACCATTTCTGTGAGCATTCTGATTACCATGTTTTGAACTCTACATGTGATAGGTTGGCATCTTCATGGCTTAGTTATATTTTTGTCTGGAGTTTTGATCTATTCTTTCATTTGGGCCATATTTCTTTGTCTTGGCATACCTGTTACATTCTAAGGGACAGAGACTTAGGTGTTCACCAGGGTCGGACAACCCACGTCACTGTATTTGGCGTTGTATGAGGGGGAGGGGTCACACAGAGAACAATGCCACTTGCTCAGCTCTGCTCTCATGGGCTTTCAGTCACTTCCTCTAATACCCACAAGCAAATTGGGCCCCTCTGGTGCTGCTTCCTGAGTAGGTGGGTTTGTGTACATTCTAGGACCTTGTGGGTCTTTCCATTGAACTCTACTGTGAGGCTGGGAGTTTCTCCCGCTGTTGCCACAACCCCTGCAGGTTTTTCCAGCCAGAGGTTTTGAGGCTTTCTTTTTCCCACACTGGAGCCATGGGTTACATGATCTGTCTCACTCCCCTATTGTTCTCCCCAGTTTATCTGCATGCAAATGTGGGACCACCAGCTGCTATCTCACCTGCATGGTCCTCCAGCAGCCACCTTGTCGCATCCCCTACATCCCAGCTTTCTCTATCTCCGCCCCTCCTATCAGTCTGGATGAATGTTTCTTCTTTAACTCCTTGGTTGTTGGACTTCCATACAGGTCAATTTTCTGGCAGTTCTGGTTGTTTTTTGTTTTTAAATTTGTTGTCCTTCTTTTGGTTGTACGGAGAGGCAAAGTATATGTACCTATGCTTCCATCTTGGCTAGAATTGGAACTTCTAAACTTTAGAAGTGTCCAACCCAAGGCCTGCAGGCCACATGCAGCTCAGGATGGTTATGAATGCAGCCCAACACAAAAGTATAAATTTACTTAAAACCTTTTTTTTTTTGCTTATCAGTTTTCGTTAGTGTTTGTGTATTTAATGTGTGGCCCAAGACAACTCTTCTTCTTCCACTGTGGCCAAAGATGCCAAAAGGTTGGACACACCTGTTTTAAAGGATGTACTTTGGATAAAAGGAAACTAACCCCAGGTCAAAGATCTGAGACAGAAGAAAGAGGAATGAGGACCTCTGGTCAAGATGGTGGCATAGGTAAACACAGCTCACCTCCTTGAACAGCTACATCAAATATATATGTAGAGAGAGAACAGCCATCACTCAGAACTGTCAGAAATCTAGTTGAATGGAAGTCTGACAATTACGGAATTAAAGAGACTACATCCATCCAGATTGGTAGCGGGGCGGAGACATGGAATGGGCTGGTCCCACATCCACATGTGTTGGATAAAAATTTGGAAGAGATATCTTGGGAGCAAGGAGTCCCAGCTCATACCAGGCTCCATAGTCTAAGGTCCCAGTGCCAGGGAAATAAGACCCCACAACTTCTGGCTGCAAAAGCCAGTGGGGATAGACTTGGTGGAAGAAACTTCTAGAGTCTGAAGCAGCTCCTCTTAAAGAACCCACACACAGACTTAGACTCACTCCCTCTGGGCTCCAGTACTGGGATAGCATCTTGAAAGGCACCAGTGACATACAGGGATAAACTGGAATGTCTGGCATCAAGGCAAGAGCTGGGGGACAACTTTCTCCCAGAAAGAAAAGTTGGCTGAGGCCAGTGTCCCTTTTCTGAACCCTCCCTGCAAACAGCCACAGAGCTGGTGGGCTTGTGCCATCTATGAGACTCCATCAACCTGGCTAACATTGCTTGTCCACTCTGGAGATCCCCAGAGACTCAGTCCCACACAACTTATAAGCCCATACAAGCTGTTTTTCCATATCAATGGCTGCTCTTGGCTCATGCTTCACAACTTACTAAATCCCCTCAAACATGCAACAGCCAGCCTCAGTGAGGCCCCAGCCCCTGTACCTCTTGCTAAGTGGCCCCATGCCCGGCACTAGCAGCAACCAACCTAGATTCACAGCTTGGCTTCACCAGGGAATCTCCACACCCAGCACAAGTAGCAGCCATCTCAGATTGCTTATAGCTCAGGCAAGGAGGCCCCAGGCAGAACACAGGTGAAGGCTGACCTTGGCCTACACCCTCTAGGAAACCCCAGTGGACAGCCACAGACCACATCAAAGCACCACTACCCTGCCCCTGCACAGCTGATGCTCCACAGAGGATGGAGGTTGGTGGACAGTGGTCATAGTCAGTCCAGGCAGCTGACTGGCCTGGG
>PVJD01007248.1:0-86898 GCA_004026545.1 Mormoops blainvillei | reverse complement strand
GTGCTACGCTGAGCAGGAGACCCAGAAGCCCCAGGTTTTTCCACCTGTAGCTTCACTGTCCCCCTTTCTCTGCTTGTCTCAGTACCTCCAGGGAGGCCCCATCATTGCTGTGCAGGTGGAAAATGAATACGGCTCATTTGATTTGGATAAAGAGTACATGCCTTACCTCCAAAAGGTGAGAAACACTCAGCCTCTCTCCATATTTACATGCTTTCCTCCTCAACCTGTCCCTCCTGAAGCAAGTGTTTCTGAGTCTGCGCAGGACTCCATTTGGCTCTGTGGTTATGCAAGTATCCGAGATTGAGTTCAATCTCTCTGTGAATGGGCAGCACGGCCAGGGTGATTAAAATGCACTGAAATAACTATTCCAGGATAAAATATGATATTAAAAACTTAGTCCTTCCTGTTGCTATCTCTGTGACCCACAGTGCTCTCAAATGCTGGGGGTCAGTGACCAAGAGATAATGCCCGTGAACTTAATGATGATAGTTGTCACCTGGCAGCTCTCTGCCCTGCAGTATTGGGTCGGCCAAAAAACTCTTTTGGTTGTTTCCTGTATGGTGACTCTAGTAAGTGCTTAGTTGTCTTTAACTTAATTCGAAGCAATTCTCTTTGATTGTATGGTGACAGCTGTCATATCAGCATGCATTTAAAAATGATCAAAATTGGTGATTTTTCGTGCGGCCATTTTAATATTGAAGATGGAAGAAAATACACAACATTTTTGGCATATTATGCTTTAGTATTTCAAGAAAGGTAAAAATGCAACTGAAACACAGAAAAAAGATTTTTGCAGTGTATGGAAAAGGTGCTGTGATTGGTTGAATGTGTCAAAAGTGATCTGCAAAGTTTCATGCTGGAGATTTCTTGCTGGACGATGCTCTATGGTCAGGTAGACCAGTTGAAGTTGATAGAGATCAAACTGAGACATTCACTGAGAACAAGCAAACTTATAATATGTGGGAGATAGCCTGCATCAAAATATCCAAATCAAAAAAGCTATTGGTGTATGAAAAATGTGTCTTTTATTTTATGGAAAAAACCATACATACTTCTTGGCCAACCCAATTCTAGTATTCTCTTCTTTAGTATTTGCTCCTTCACGGGGACATGTCTCAGGCCAGGGAATAATCGCAGTCCTGCCAGGCATCCTTGTTAGTGGGCCAGGCTGCCCCCACCCCACCCCGCCCCCTCTGGGATGGCTCACATTCCAGAGGCTGGTGAGTCCCAGGCTAAACAGGACCCCTCCCCAGGCCACTGAGCAGGAGGCAGGGGCCCCTGTCAGCTCTGTCCACACGGAAACCTCTGGGTCGGGCCACCAGGAAAGCCACGGAGGGGAGTGGCCACCTAGGCAGGGAAGAGATCAGGTGACAGAGAGGGAGGAGGCACAGCACCTGTGGCTTCTGGAATGGGACAAGGTCAGTGAGAAACTCCCCCCCCCGACCCCTCATGTCAGTCTCATTCAGCTAGCGTTATTTTCCCTTGATTTAAAAACTTGCAGCTTAAGTCTGCTCTCAGTGCCGGATATGGCTCAGTGAACATACAAGACACACAGAGAGGGTCCTCTTGCCCACTGGTCATCTGTCTGCTTCTTACACTCTTAGTAAACATGATCGTTTAATTGGGTCCTCCTCTGCTCCAAAGCCATGGCAGGCTTCCTGCTGCCCGTGACTGCCCAGGTAGGACCCAAGTTTGTGAAGTTTCTCTCTGATCTTCCTTTAGGGCCCTGTAGCCTCAGCATCTCCCCTTCCAGCACAAAGAGTTTCCCAAGTCTTCTCTCTTTCTCTGGGATTGAGATCCTCCTTTGGAGTAGTTCCTCCTAAGTTCAGCCTTGTGCTTTCCCCTGGGGGCTGTGACCACGGGGCGTCAGAGCCCCTGTGCAGCTGCTTCTGCAGTCGGGGACAGAGCTGAGGATGGTCAGACTCTCCATTCAAACCTTTTCCTCTAGTTCACACACCGTCCATCTCGGCCCAGTTGTATTTATTTCCTAATTTCCTTCTTCCCAAGGGAGAAAGAAAGTGGGTTCATTTAATCCAGTTTTCTCAACAGGCTCTGCTGAAAAGAGGGATAGTGGAGATGCTCTTGACCTCAGATGGCGAGAAAGAAGTGCTCAGAGGCCGCGTAGAAGGAGGTACAAATTTAGACTTACTTTACAGGGAGACTGAGGCTCTCAGCCCACCAGTCTGAACCTTGAACAAGTGTCGGAAGGAACCAAGGAACCTCTGCTGCCTCTCTTTTCCATGTATGTCGAAGAGGAGCTTGGAAATTTGACATTACTATGAGAACTCAAGGTCAAAGCGAAGAGTTCACTCGGCACCTCCATCACTTTTCCTTGCTCTGGCTGTCTTTCAACGGCAGAGCTGTAAGGGAGCTCTCTGTCCCCAGTCCACCTTTCCCTCTTCCGAAGTGTCTTTGTGGCTGAAACCTGGATTGGTGCTGGGCATGGCTTAGAATGAAAACCGCCTCCACCAACACCAAGAGTCCCCCAGAGAAGCAGAGGATGGGTGTCGTGTCAGGAAACCAGCCTCTGCAGAGTCCAGTCCTGGGCTCCTGCTACCCTGCTGTCCGAGGTTGCATGTGGACTCTGAGCAGGTCCTTGAAAATCAAGTAGTGGACCAATTCTGAACAAAATTATAAGATGAGGATAGTGAGGGAAACGAGCCAGGTGGGAGCCGCCAGGTGGTTCCGGGGAACATCTTCCCGGTGGTCCTTAGCTCCAGACCAGCTGCTCCTGTAGACAACTGCTCTCCCTTCCTTTTCCATGGCTCTGCCCCACACCGTTACGATGCAGTGGAACGCGCACCAGGCTTGGGGTCAGGAAACCTGCATTCCATTCCTAGGTTTGATCAAGTTGTGTGACCTCGGCCTGGTCCATTTCTCAGCACAAAATGTGGTTAATTTTAATTGCCCTTCTTACCTAACCTTGTCCTTGCAAATGTCCAGTCATGTGAGGACATAGGTGACGGCCCTCTGTATGTTGCAACAAGTGGTATCTCATTATCTTTACTACTCAACACAACTTTCTTTTGTGGGCAAGGTGTGGGCCTCTGTCCCTCCCCGGGTAGGACTTGTTGCAGGGGCTCACGCAGCATCTCTCCCATCTTTCCGCAGCGCTGGCCACCATCAATATAAACTCATTTAGGAGGGACACTTTCACGAACCTTTACGCTGTGCAGGTAAGGATGCTATAGAGGTGAAGGGTCGTAGCCCCTGCGCCTGCCTTGACCGCCCCTCAGTCTGCGCCGCTGGTGGTCAGGGAGGACAGGAGGCTCTCCAGAAAGAGGACAGTTTGCCCCTGAGGCCTCAGCTGCATGCCAGAGCAATCTGGGGAGTTTATGTCTTTTGTCATGGGGAATAAGGAGGAAACTCTCCTTCTGTCACCTCTTAGTGGAGCACCCAAAGGAGATGACCAGCGGAAGGGCGAGGGACTATGTGAGGTGAGTCAGAGGGAGGTGGCGTTCTCCTTCCTCTCTGAGGGCAGAGCTCAGGCATGGGCCACAGGTGGTGCTGACAGGCCCAGCTCTGGTGGGGTCAGCCTTTTTTAGCCAGGCTGTGCACATCATGGGAATGAACAACGGTACTGCACATAAGTTCATTTAACACACATGGATCGATTACCTCCCAGTTTCCTCTCAATGGGTGACCCCTGTGACAGTTACAAAGGTGGACCATCTGTGCCTTCAGGGCTCACCTCCTGTCTCCACAGAGCAGCTGGACTGAGCTCTAACAGACCGAATGTGACTATGGTGTCTTCTGCTTAGCACACGTTTGTGGGTTTCCCTTGTGTCTAGGGAAGCTCAAGACCATGCGGGGTCCGTGTGCCCGAATCAGTCCTCATCCAGCTGCAGCCGGTGCTGCTCCCCTCCCGGCACAGGGAGACCTTCCTCGAGCCCCGCAAAGCACGGTGCTTTCGCCGGGCCAGAGCCTCCCACAGTGCTCCCTCTTGCACCAGTTTTAATTAAAGAACCAATTCATCTTATTATCTTTTCTCACTAATTTCTACAGAGTTTCTGACCTTGTAGAAAGAAAGGACTCAACTGGGGTGGACCCATAATTCTCTCTAGTTTTAATGACTTTAATCAGTCTCCTTTGTGGTTGTTTCTTTTTTTCTTGTCACTTTTTAGAAGAGCTTTATTGAAATAAAATTTACACACCATTAAACTTACCCACTGTGAGTATATAATTCAATGCAAAGAGTTTTAGAATCATCACTGCCATCTGAAAAATTTCCCCCTGCTGATCGGCAGTGCATCCCCCTTGCCAAGTCCGACCCTACACACCCCCGATCTGCTTTCCCTCTCTTACAACTGGCCTTTTCTAGACATTTCACATAAACGGAGTCACACACTAGCTATTCTTTTGAACCTGTTTGGCTTCCTTCATGCAGCTCGATGGCTTTGAGGTTCATTTCTACCACAGCGTGAAAGAGAACTTCGATCCTTCTGAGAGCTTAGGTCGTGCTTTTGCGGTCATCCACCTAAAGTTGGAGCCAAACCCAGAGGCCCTGAACCTTTTCTCAGAGTCCCTTCCCCTTTCGTGTACTAATATGGTTAATGCTGCTTTTGAGCACTGACCCAGTCTTGCAACCCTAGAATGAACCCCACTTGATCGTGATGTGTTTTCACTTTATGTAGCGCTTGGTGCCCATGGTTCAGTTTGTTAAGAATGTTCCCTTCCATGTTTATGAGCAATATGGACCTTTAGTTTTCTTTTCCTGAAATGTTTTCTTTTTTAAATTGAAGTTGACATTCAATATTATTTTAAATTAGATTCAAGTGTACAGCATGGTGGTTAGGCATTTATATAATTTCTGAAGTGATCCATTGATAACTCTAGGACCATCTGGCATCATACATACTTATTATACTATTACAACTATATTCTCCATGATGTACTTTACATTTCCGTAACTATTTTGTAACTGCAAATTTGTACTTCTCTATCCCTTCACGTTTTCACCCAGCCCCCTCATCAGTTCGTTCTCTGTATCTATGAGTCTGTTTCAATTCCGTTGGTCTATTTTGTTCTTTAGATTCCATATAAAGTGAAATCATATAATATTTGTCTTTCTCTGGCTGACTTATTTCCTTAGCATGATACTCCCTAGGTCCATGCATGTTGTCAAAATGGTAAGATTGCATTCTTTTTTTATGACTGAATGACATTCCATTGCTGATACTCTTGTATACACAAAGTGGAATGACAAGGCATTTTTAAATTTTTGAGGAACCTGCACACTGTTTTCTATAGTGGTTACACCAATCTGCATTCCCACCAACAGTGCAAGGGGGTTCAACACTCTTGCCAATGCTTGTTGTTTGTTGATTTATTAATAGCTTTTCTGACAGGCATGAGGGGGTATCTCATTGTGGTTTTAACTTTCATTTCTCTGATAATTAATGACATCGAGCATCTTTTCATATGTTTATTGGTCATTTGTGTGTCCACTTTAGAGAAGTGTCTGGTCTAGTCCTCTGTCTACTTTTTAATTGGGTCTGTTTTTTTCTGGTGTTGAGCTATCTGAGCACTTTATACGTTTTGGATATTAATACCTTATTGGTTGTTTCCTTGGTGAGTGTCTTCTCCCATTCAGTCAGCTGTCTTTTTATTTTGTTTAATGGTTTCCCTTGTTGTGCAAAAACTTTTCAGTTTGATATAGTCCCACTTGTTTATTTTTCTTTTGTTTCCCTTGCCCCAGGAGATATGCTGGGAAAAAAGTTGCTAAGAGATATGAGAGATTTTACTACCTATGTTTTCTCCTGGGAGTTTCCTGGTTTCAGGTCTAACATTTAAGTCTCTCCATTTTGAGTGTATTCTTGCATATGGGATAAGAAGTTTGTCTAGTTTCATTTTTTTGCATGTATCTGTCCACTTTCCACAGCACCATTTATTAAATAGGCTGACTTTACCCTATTGTATGTTCTTGCTTTCTTTGTCAAAGATTAATTGGCTATATCTCTGGGCTCTCTATCCTGTTCCATTAATCTATGTGTCTACTTTTATGCCAGTACCATGCTATTTTGATTACTATGGCCTTATACTATAGTTTGATATCAAGTAATGAGACACCCCTACTTTGTTCTTTTATTTTATTTCAAGATTGCTGTTGCATTCCAGGTTTTTTTGTGTTTCCATACAAATTTCTGGATTATTTGTTCTAGTTCTGTAAAGATTACGGTTAGTATTTTGATATGGATTGTGTTGAATCTCTTGATTTCTTTGGGTAGTATGAACATTTTAATGATGTTAGTTCTTTCCTATCCATGAGCATGGCGTGGCATATGCTTCTGCTTATTAGCATCTTCTTCAATGTCTTATAATTTTCTGAGTACATATCTTTTACCTCCTTAGTTAAATTTATTCCTACGTATTTTATTTCTTTTGATGAAATTGTAAGTGGGATTGTTTTCTTAGTGTTTTCTTCTGAAAGTTCTTTATTGGCGTATAAAAATACAACCATTTGCTGAATATTTATTTTGTATTCAGCTACTTTACTGAATTTATTTATCAATTCTAGTAGTTTTTTGGTGGAGTCTTTAGGGTTCTTTATATACAGTATGTCATTGGCAGATAATGACAGTTTTATATCTTCCTTTTCTGTTCGGATGCCTTATTTTCTCCTCATTGTCTGATCACCACAGCTAGGACTCCCAGTGCTATGTTGAACAGAAGCGGTGAAAGGGAACAACCCTGAGTTGTTCCAGATTTTAAGGGAAATGCTTTTAGTTTTTCCAAGTTGAGTATAATGTGAGCTATGGGTTTGTTATACAAGGCCTTTATTATGTTGCGGTATGTTCCCTCTATTCCCATTTTGCTGAGAGTTTTTATCATAAATTGGTGCTGGATTTTGTCAGATTTTTTTCTGCATTTATTGATATGATCCTATGATTTTTATCCTTCATTTTTTTCTATGTAGTAGTCACATTAATTGATTTGTGTATATCATACCAACCTTGCATTCCAGGAATAAATCCCACTTGGTCCTGGTGTATGATCTTTTTAATGTATTGCTGAATCCAGTTTGCTAATATTTTGTTGAGAATTTTTGCACCTGTGTTCGTCAGAGGTATCAGCCTATAATATTCTTCCTTTGTAGTGTCTTTATCTGGTTTTGGAATTAGGGTAATACTGGCCTTATAAAATGAGTTTGGGAGTTTTCCCTTCTTTGAATATTTTGGAATAGTTTGAGAAAAATAGGTGTTAGTTCTCCTTTGAATATTTGATAAAATTCAGCTGCAATGCCATCCAGTCTAGGACTTTTGTTCATTGGGAGTTTTTTAATTACTGTTTTGATTTTGTTGTTTGTAATTGGTCTGTTCATATTTTCCATTTCATCTTGTTTCTGTTTTGGAAGGCTGCATTTTTCCAGGAAATTTTTTCTTCCAGATTGTTCAATATGTTGGCATAGAATTGTTTGTAGTATATTCTTAATATATTTTTTATCTGTGTTCTGTCTGTTGTTACTTCTCTTTTATTTCTGATTGTATGTATTTGGATTTTCTCTCATACTTTTGTTAAGTCTGGATGAAGGTTTATCAATCTTGTTTATCTTGTTTTATCTTTTTTACCTTGTTTTTCAAAGAACCAGCTCTTGGTTCGACTGTTCTTTTATATTTTTTAAAACTATTTCATTTATTTCTGCTCTGATCTTTATTATTTTCTTTTTTCTACTCACTTTGAGCCCTGTTTGTTGTTTTTCTAGTTTGTTTAGATGTAAGTTTAGATTGTTTACTTGAGATTTTTCTTGTTTCTTGAGGTAGGCCTATATTACTATGAATTTCCCTGTTAGGACTGCTTTGCTGTGTTCCATAGCATTTTGGTGGTTGTGTTTTCATTTTTGTTTTCATTTGTGTCTTTTGATTTCTTCCTTGATGCTTTGTTAATCCATTCATTGTATAATAACATATTATTTAGCCTCCATGTGTTTGTATGTTTTCTAGTATGTTTCTAGTAATTTTTAATTTCAAATCATTCTGGTCAGAGAATGTGCTCATTATGATTTCAGTCTTCTTCAATTTATTGAGACTTATTTTGTGGCCTAATATGTGGTCTATCATGAAAAGTGTTCCATGTGCATCGAAAAGAATGTGATACTGCTGATTTGGGTGAAATGCTCTGAAAATGCCAATTAAATTCATTTGGTCTGGTGAGTCATTTAAGGCTGCTATTTCCTTGTTGATATTCTGTCTGGAAGATCCATCCGTTATGTCAGTGGGGTGTTAAACTCCCCTCCTATGACTGTATTACTGCTCTCTCCCTTTATGTCCATCAATATTTGCTTTATGTATTTAGGTGCTCCTATGTTGGGTGCATAAACATTTACAAGGGTTTCATCCTTTTGTTGGATTGATCCCTTTATCATTATGTAATATCCTTCTTTGTCTCTTGTTATAGCTTTCATATTAAAGTCTACATTGTCTGGCCCTAGCCAGGTAACTCAGTTAGTTAAGGTGTTATCTTGATATGCCAAGGTTGCAGGTACAATTCCTGGTTAGGGCACATACAAGAAGCACCAATGAATGCATAAATAAGTGGAACAACAAATCAATGTTTCTCTCTCTCTCTCTCTCTTCCCCACTCTCCCTAAAATCAATACATTAAAAAAAATAAAGCCTATATTATCTGATATAAATATTGGCACTCCAGTTTTTATTTTGTTTTTATTTGCATGGAATATCTTTTTCCATCATTTTACTTTCAGTCTGTACATGTCTTCTGATTTGTAGTAGATCTCTTTTAGATAGCATATATATGGATCTTGTTTTCTTATCAGTTTTGCTACCCTGTGTCTTTTGATTGGAACATTTAATCCATTTACATTTAAAACAATTGTTGGTAAGCATTTATGCCATTTTATTATACATATCTATGTTCCTTTTTCCCCTTTATGTTTTTAAAGAAGTTCCTTTAACATTTCTTGTAATATTGGTTTGGTGGTGCTGGATTCTTTGCATTTTTTTCTTGTTTGAGAAGCTCTTTATTTCTCCTTCAATTTTAAATGATAGCCTTGTTGGGTAGAGTAATCTTGCTTGTAGGTCTTTGCTTTTCATCACTTTGAATATTTTGTGCCAACCCCTTCTGGCCCGAGAAATCTATGTTGAGGAATCAACTGACAGTCTTATGGAAGTTCCCTTTTAATTAACTGTTTTTCTCTTGCTGCTTTTAAGATTCTCTTTGTCTTTAACCTTTGCCATTTTAATCACAGTGTGTATCGATGTGGGCCTCTTTGGCTCATCTTGTGTGTTTTTTTCCTTCACTAGGTTAGGGAAATTTTCAGTCATTATTTCTTCAAAAATAATGTTTTTTGAACCCTTTCTTCTCTTCTCTCTTCTATTGCAGATTTTGTTATGCTTGATATTGTCCCAGAGGCCCCTTCAACCATTCTAATTTAATTTTTTTTCTTTTTGCTGCTCTGATTGTGTTTTTTGCTGCCTTGCGGTTCAAATTGCTGATTTGATCCTCTAATCTAATTTATTTAATCTACTGTTGATCCTTTCTAGTGTGTGCTTCATTTCAGGTATTGTATTCTTTAATTCTTCTGACTGGTTCTTTTTTTATTATTTCTATGTTTTCTTTAATGCCTAGTATCTCTTTGTGGACATTCTCTCAGAGTTCCTCCATTCTTCCCCTAAGTTTCTTGAGCATTCTTATAACCATTATTTTGAAGTCCACGTCTGGTAGATTGCTTGCCTCCATTTCATTTAGTTCTTTTTCTGGAGATTTTGCCTGCTTTTTTTCATTTGGGTTTTTTTTTTTAATCTCCCTATTATGGCTGCCTCTCTGTATTTGTTTCTATGTATTAGATAGATCTGCTATGTCTTCCAGCCTTGGTAAGGTGGCCTCACGTCCTGGGTGTCCTGTGGGGCTGAGTAGTGCAGTCTCCTTGAACGGCTCATCTGGGAATTTCAGAAGTGTCCCTTGCGCGCGTGACATCATTGAACCTTGATTGCTGTTGGCCCATCTATTGGTGGGGTTGGCCCTCAGGCTGGCTGACTGTGAGGACTGGTCCTGACCACAGTGTATGAGTTATTATGTGGGGGTTGACCCCAAGAAGTAGAATTTGTCCCAGCAGGGCCCGGTTCCTGCCAAGGTCTCCTATTTGTTGTGCTGTATGTGGAGCTAACTGGGTCATGCTCTGATGTGGTCTGAAGAGAGATAGCAGGTGTGTTGGTTCTGAGGCCTCTTGGGAAGGACTCTCTGCAGGCCAGTGTCAGACTTTGCCTGTGACCAGCCCTGGGCTTTCTGTTTGGAGCTACACAGAGGCCGTGGTTGACAGCTGACTGTGCTGGGCCAGGGTGTGTGTGGAAGGGGCAAAGTGACATACTGAGTTCATCTGCCACTAGTACCAGGCCTGGGGCATCAGCAAAAGGCTCAATGTATCCCAAGATTTGTTGGCATCTACCAGTGGCCTGCTAGGCTCACTCACTGTAAGGGCCTCAGGTGGTTTCTTGATGAGTCACCAGGTGGGTTAAGTGGTGTTTGCTAGGTTGTTACAGATTCAAACGGCAGCAGTGCTTGGTCTGAGGCCACTTAGCAAAAGTCTTAGGGTTCACCAAGGCCAGCCCCCTTATGCCTGGAGCCTGTGGACTTTGCAGAGGGGAGGGGTCTTAGAGAGTCATCAGGCTAAAATAGATTAAGATTTGGCCACCTGGAAGGAAAACTCTGCACAGGAACTCTTGCATCTGTCAGGTGCAGTGGAAGACATCCTTGCCCTAAAACCACACAACTCAGACTCTGCTCGTGTGTCTCTGGCAACCCTGAGCTTGCCCGGAATTCCTTGAGAGTTTTTAAGAAAGGCTGCAATGCGAGCCCAGGCTGGCCACTGTCAGCTGGTTCCACAACCATGTGTTGGCTTAGCAGGGCGCGGCCTCAGGAAGTCAGCAGGGTGGCCCCAGTGTAGATCCCCAGGCTAATGCTGTGGGGTGCGGGTGGGCCCATCATTGGCATGGTTACAGTGCTCAGACATGCGGGGAAAACAGCCCTTGTCCTAAAGCCACGCGACTCAGTATCTCGCTGTGTGTCTCTGGCACCCTCTGACTTTGCTCAGAATTCAACAGTTTTTCGAGAAGACAGTGCAGACCCAGGCTGGCTGCTGCCAGCAGATCCCACAGCCTTATGGAAGCTTGTCAGGACAGGGCCTCAGGTACTCGGTAGCGTGGCAGTAGTGCATCACGCTAGGCTAATGCCACAGGGAGGGGAGTGCTCAACCCGGGAAAGATGGCGTCTGTGTGAGGTGTGGAAGGGGGACATTGGCAGCTGTCCCTCCATCCCTCTTCCAAAAGTCACACAACTCAGTCTCTCCCTGTATGACTCCGGTCCCCTCTGAGCTGCCATCCCTCTGTTGAAGCCAGGCGTGAGTCCCTGTGAACTAGATTCTGTGCCCCGGCCCTTTGAGAGAATACCTGGGTTTCTAGCAGACTCCACTCTCACCTGAGCAGACAGAGTCCCTGCTGATTTCTACAGCCGGATGCTATCTGGGCCCCTCTTCCCGGCCGTGATGCTCCAGGCCCAGGGTGCAGCTGAGGCCCCTTGCTCCTCGGTGGGGGGTGGGGGGGACCTTTGCAGCTGACATATTTCTACTGATTCTCAGCTGCCACATGTGGGTGTGAGACTGGTCCATTTTGCATCTCTGCCTCTCCTACCAGTCGCAACATGGCTTCTTCTGTATATCATTAGTTGTCCGACTTCTATTCAACTAGCCTTTAGATGGTTATCCAGGTTGATTTTTCTGTAATTTAGTACTAATTTTGATGCAGTTGGTCCAGGGAGGAGGTGAGTGGAGCATGCACGTACTCTGCTACCCTGGCCCCCTTCTAACGATACACTTAATAGACAATATACTGCAGTGGCGGGCAGTTTGGCTTGGGCCTGGCTTTGAGTTGTGTCTCTGAACTGGCCAGCAACGTAACCTGTGAGCCTCAGTTTCTGCATGAGGAACTGCAGTCAGGTCTTCCTGTGTCCAAAGCTGGTTCTTTCAATCCCCACTTCACCTATGACAAGGCTGGATGATTGGTGGTGCCCCCAGGTAGAGCAGGCAGGCGCTTCAAGCTGGAAGGAGCCTGGTGGCCATGAACGTGCCGGAGAAGCGGAGACACCAAGGGGCGGTGGGGGAGCAGGAGTCGGGCTGACGTGGAAAAAAGTGAAAAGTGCAAGTTCTTAAACTCTCATGTGTTGTGTTCAGTTTCTCTGATTTTTTTGCCACTTTTGTCAGTATTTTTTTGTTTGTTTGTTTCTAGAGAAATAAACCCATTATGGTTATGGAATACTGGGTCGGCTGGTTCGACACATGGGGAGGTAAACACATGGTTAAAGGCGCGGACGGTAAGTGTTTCTCAGTGTTTGAACCAACAGAGACGGCCTGGGGCCATTCACACATTTCTCTGCCGGTTACTTAGCTCGTTCAACAGCGACTATTAATTCAACACACGTGATGCGCAGAGACGGGGCCAAGCCTGGAGGTGCGCGGGCGACAAAAATTACCCGATTCCTGCTCCCAGGGAGCTTGTACTTTAGCGGAGCTAGCAGATGATGAAGTAAAACAATCAATCTCTGACAAAGAGGACGCAGTGACAGAAAAGACAGGGACAGACCTGCAGAGGGGACTCAAGGTGGTCATGGGAGGGTCTCTGAAAAATCGACACCTCTGAAGAAGGGGATGCATCAGCCAAAATTATTAACCGTCTCTGGAAAACACACAGGCCATCGCCGTGGGGCTCTCAAGGGCACAGCAGCAACTGTCAGACAGGCGATGGCCCTTGAGAGAGCAGATGCTGGAGCCAGGGGTCAGGGTTTCCAGCCCGGCTCCACTGCACTGGCCGCCGACCCCCTTCTCAGTCTCATGGTCCTCATCCCAAATGGAGGTTATCATGTAACCCACCTCATAGGGTTGTCGTGTGGGTTAAATGTGGCAACCCACATAACCCCCTCAGATCAGCGCCCGCAGACATTGTTAATAAAAGAATGTTGCTACTAAAGATATTTTGCTATTGCTGTTCTGGAAACAAGCTCACTTGTACCTGAAGTAAAGGGAACCATTGGAAAGTACTAACCGGCTGAGAAAAGTCTACTTTGACCTAAAAATAGGACCTCCCCCCGAGGCCCCAACCAAACGACATTTTTCCCATCACTCGTGTGTCAGGGACTGTGCCGTGTTACTTACATATATTCTCTCATCAGTCCTATGATGGAGTTAGTAGGCATTAGGACCTTCCGTTAACAAATAAACAAGACAAGGCTCTGAGAGAGGAAAGCAGGCTGCCCAGGGGCACACGGACAGTGAAGAGCGCAGCCCAGACTGCATCCCACCGCCAGCTTCAACTGCGCTGTCCTCCCTTGCTTACAACCTTTACAACTGGGGGTGGGGGGGTGGGGGGGGGATGAGCTCGCCCCTTAAAGCACAGTGACTACCCCAGGGTTTCTGGGCAAAAATGGAGGATAGCGCCTGGTGCAATATTCCAGACGTTCTAAACCAGTGTCCCCAGAGACAGTACCCTGGAAGGCAGTAATGAGGGTTTACTTAATTATTTGCACAATTTCAAAAATACAATGGACATTAGATATTTAAGTGACATGAGGGTCCTTAGGCTATAGTTAGGAGTCCAATTATGTCCATACGCTGAGAAAAATTATTTCTAAAAACGGCTCTAGGAAACAAGATGTGGTTGCCTAGAGTAGTTCTGGCCAATCCCACCTATTTTTCTGTTAGAATCTTAGTGGAGATTGGAGGACAAAATAATTAAGTTGATCATGGGGGTGGGGTTGAGAATAAGTTTACACTAGGAGCTTCTGTTTTCTCTTAACTTTTTATTAATGATATTGAATATTTACTTTTGACATGAAATATTATTCTATATTAGTTTCAGGTATACAACACAGTGGTTAGACATTTCTGTTTATGTAATTTACAAAGCGATCCCCGGTATGAATCTAGTTCCCATCTGACGGCCATCCGTAGTTATTATAGTGTTACTGACTCTGTTCCCTACACTGTGCTTTACATCCCCCTGACTATTTTGTAACTGACAATTTTTGCTTCTCAATCCCTTCACCTTTTCTACCCAGTCCTCTGGTCCCCCTTCCCTCTGGCAACCATCAGTCTGTTCTCTGTATTTATGACTCTGTTTCTGTTTGTTTCTTCATTTATTTTGTTCTTTAGATTCCACATATGAGTGAAATCATATGGTATTTGTCTTTCTCTGTCTGACTTATTTCACTTAGTACCATACCCTCCAGGTCCATTCATGTTGTCATAAATGGTAAGAGTTTATTCTCTTTAATGGCTGAGCCATATTCCATTGTATAAATGTACTATATATTTTTTATTCAGTAGTCTGTTGATGGGCCCTTGGGCGGCTTCCGTATCTTGGCTGTTGTAAATAACACTGCAGTGAATATAGGGTGCATACATCTTTTCAAATTAGTGGATATTAATTTCTCTACTTTCTTATCTTTCTCCTCTACAGATGTTAAAAACACTGTGTCTGAGTTTATCAAATTTGAGATCTCCTTCAACATATACATGTTCCATGGCGGAACCAACTTTGGTTTCATAAATGGGGCCACACATTTTGAGAAGCACAGGAGTGTTGTCACCAGCTATGGCAAGTGTTCACTGATTTGGTCACCTGCCAGCATAGGTGATGCTGGAGCGTCACAGAGGAAGCTCCGAAAACATAGTCTGGCATCGCTGGGTTCTTGACCTATGACCTATGCTGAGCATTGAGGATTTTTTAGTCTATTTTTCTTTCTTCTGTGCTGTTCATAAAACCCCCAACAGGCTGTCATTGCAGTAAATGGGGCTGCCCATGACTGAAAGTTCAGCTTCCGTTGTCATGTACGCTGACCCCTTGACTTGACCCTATCAAGAGACAGGTTACAAATGGTGGTTGCTGTAAGGGCATCGATAGGCACAGCTGGCTGATCCAGATTGAGGAAAGAAGAGAGTGTCCATTAGAAAGTGGAACAGAGGACGGGCCCAAGGTCATGGCAGTGCCCGACCCCGGGAAGGGCCATGCAGCATGTTCCTAGGCTGGCACTGGTGCTCCACAGCCTGGCCTGGGGTGGGGGACCAGGCCAGGGGCAGGGAAGGCTTGTCTTCTGTCTCCTCCTGGTGGCTCCGGCCCATCTAGTACTGGAAGTGCGGGAACAGGGTCTTCTGTGCAGGACTGACTGGACAGTGACAGTGCCCTTGTATTTTGCAGACTATGACGCTGTGCTGACAGAGGCCGGGGATTACACAGAAAAATATTTCAAGCTTCGAAACCTCTTGGGATCTGTCTTAGGTACTCAGCAGCATTCTAACTGGAGGGCCAGCCCTCCACATGAGTTGGAAGGGTGGGGAAAGGGAGGAATGCGTCCTACGGGCACAAGGTTAATGAGGTGCTTCAGAGCAAGGGTAACAGGTTCAGATCTTCGTTTTCCCACGTAAAAGCTGTGTGGTTTTGCATGGGAGTTTTTAAGCCCTTTCAGCCTCAGTTTCTTCCCCAAAATGTGAAGACAGTGATATTCATCTTTTATAATGATTGTGAAAATTAAGTTACTGTTTGTAAAACTCTTACTATGATGTAATACAGGGTACCCTTAGATACAATAACAAAGATTTTTCTACTTAATTTTATTTATTTAAAGAAAGTTAATGAGCCATGTACCATGTGCCAGAAAGCCAGTAAGCACTGGCACTGCCAAAGGCATTAGGTGGAGTTCTTGCTCCCCACGAACCTTCGGTCCACGTGGCCAGCACGGCCCTTCGGGGCCCGTGTCCGTCAGCCTTCTGTGCATACAGAATGGCTCCGACTTCGTTCCTGACAGTTGTTTATCACTCTTGGAGAAGCACAGCCATGTGCCGGGACGGGGCCTGTTTCTCATGTTGGCTCTGGGATACGAGAGCTCATGGGCAGGGATGGGGGTGCTTGGAGAAGGCAGCAGTTGTTTCAGGCCCATTTTCATTGCAGCATTCCCCCTGCCCCCCTTACCTGAGCCCACCCTCAAGGCTGTGTACCCTTTGGTGAGGCCGTCCCTGTACCTGCCGCTGTGGGATGCCCTACGATACTTAAATGATGTGAGTACTGCCGGGGCACTGGAATGGGGAGAGAGGCTTTAGACCACAGAGTAGAGATTTTTTCAAGGGCTTTTAATGGGAAGTGTGAAAACCAGTTGTCTGCATTTTGTCCCCATTTAGAACTATGGAGTAAGACCCACAAGCTCCTTCTTGGGGTACCATGAAGGGGTTTGAACTTGAAGAGTGAGTGGGGGTGGGAGGCAAGGCAAGATATGAGAGGACCCTGCTTCCCAGCTCGGTTGAACCCACCCAGTGAATGGCCTCGTGGGGGGCATGATCCATATGGGTCAGGCTTCTGAGCTAGGGACCTGTGACCCTAAGTTTCGGACTCTTCTTCACTGTCCATGAGGCCAAATCACTGAACTTCTGCAGGTCCCTGCTCACCCTTTAACATTAGCCCTCCTGTCCTATTTTAAAGAAGAGGAGGAAATTGTTTGGAAAATGTCAACTCTTGAATTCACATTGACTTTACCTCTTCTATTGCCATGTTACATAAAAAAGGGATCCTTACCCATTGCAAATGCTAAATAAATGTTTGTTTAGTGCACAGTTCGTAATCATCATGATCATAGCAATTGCTCCCCCTACGGTGCCCCCCACCCCAGTTCCCTGGTCAGTGCAAACTAAAGCACAAGAGAGTCGTCACATCGCACCTGTT
Organism: Mormoops blainvillei; assembly: GCA_004026545.1. Taxonomy (NCBI): domain Eukaryota; kingdom Metazoa; phylum Chordata; class Mammalia; order Chiroptera; family Mormoopidae; genus Mormoops; species Mormoops blainvillei. Next base: position 70,183 of record PVJD01007248.1, on the reverse strand, counting down.
CAGTGTTTCTCACCCAAAGATCTCCTGGGGGTCATCAGGAGATACAACAAGGAAATGACAAGGGTCTTCGGGAAAGGGAGCCTGACTTCCCGTCGCCCTGGCTCCTGTCTCTGCCGTGTCTCTCTCACAGCCAGTCATGTCCAGTAAACCAGTCAACATGGAGAGTCTTGCTGTGCACAACGGAAGCGGTCAGTCCTATGGGCTCGTACTCTACGAGACACCTGTCTGCTCCGGAGGCTGGCTCCATGCCAACGTTCGAGACACAGCACAGGTAAGGGCAGCGGGCTGTCTGTGCAGGTAAGCAGAACATTCAGCCCAACTCTGCTGTTGGGGAGGGCAGCTAGTCACTGGTCAACTTTACTGTCTGATGGTATTTTTAAGCACCTACTCTGTGTGAGCCGGTGGGAATATGAAGTCAAACCAAGGAGGCTTGCTGTCTGCTTTATCACAGCCTAGTCTGTTGGGGCCTCCGTGTGAGCTTCTAGCCGCGTGCGAGTGCCAAGGCCAGCCCCTTCCTTTCCAATGGCTTCCTCCCAAGCCAGGGCCTCCCTTCCCCCTTCCTCAGGTAGGCCTGCCAGTTCGACACCAGCTCTCCTCTCGCAGGTATTTTTGAATGAGGAACGTATAGGAATTCTGGATGATGGTACTCAGAACGTGAAGATCCCTAAAATCAAGGTATGTAATTCAAGAGTCCAGACTCTGGCCAAGACCGCTGACTCAGATGCAGACACGGCCTGCTTCTGACACAGGCTGCCCCTTCTCTCTGCCTCTGCCCTTGGCGGTTGCTTCTCACTTAGGGTCCCAGCGGGAAGTGTCTGCTCAGAGCTATAAGCCTAGCTGCACCTCCCAGGCCCAGATACATCAGGAGCTTCCGTGCGAACGCCGTTTCCCCATTAAGCCCCGAGTCGACCATCAGCTGCTGGTCGGGCCTCTATCAAAGGCACAACCGAGTCTCTCCGCCTCTCCTAAGGCGGACCAGTGGAAGGCAGGAGAGACTGCGTGTGGAGCGGGGACACACAGGCTCCTGAAGAGAGGGGGAGGACCACTGGGCTCTGGCGCTTCCTTGCCTCCCATTTGCTTGCCTTTCTGCCTGGGACTCAGAGGAAACAGTGGGTCCTGCTGTAAAACCCCTGCGCGACTGTGTAGTTCCCATGCACTGCCCTGTCCCAAACAGGGATGTCAACTTCTAAGGATCCTGGTGGAGAACCAAGGACGAGTAAATTATTCATGGAAAATTCAAGTTCAGCAGAAAGGTGGGCTCCAGGCCTGAGAAACAGGCTGTAATCTCTCTTCGTGGCTACTTGACCCTAAGGCTGGGGCCATGGGGTGCTGGGAGGAAAAAGGGAACCATGTAGGTAGTGGGAGACTTGGGTTCTAGAACACGAAGATGCAAAGTCCTTTCCTCCTAGCTGTCCTGCCCCCTTCAGTTCTCCAGGGTAGGGATGTGGGGTTGTTATGTTGGGCACTGGCTTGTCTCTGAGCAGGGCCGGGCTCCTTTGGGAATCTCAGGAAAACTCTGATGTTAAGTGGAGCACCTCCTCGGTGGAATGAAAGCACATGAAGAGGCCTTCAGTCAAAGCGAGTCAGAGAAGGGTTTGCCCTCACGGCTGAACTCTTGTCACAAGGGGCGTACAGTCTGCATTGTTTTTCCCAGACACGGAGAATATCCAATGCCAGCCACATTCTCTTTCCCACCTCCCACCGGCAGGGTTAAATGGATCTGTTACCATCAACAACAGTCCCCTGGAGGGCTTCACGATCTATTCTCTGGAAATGCAAATGAGCTTCTTTGAGAGGTATGTTCGCACTTACTCCCAGAAGGCACCTGGAAGGATTGGGAAACTCAGAGATTTCAAACTCTTCACTTTGCAGATCAAAAGCCCAAGATTCAGGGAACTACGGTGATTTGCTCAGCATTATGGAGTGCTTTAGAATCAGGACTGCAACCCCAGAACAAGTCTCCTGGCTCTAATTTTACTGCTTCTAGTCTGACCCGTCCCAGTGAGACAGAATCCTAGTCCCTGCATGCGAAATCTGGGGTCAATATTGGGACTAGAACGGGAAAGGGATTTCCTCTCCCTCAAAGTGTGGCTCTTCTCCAGGCTCCGCTCTGCCACCTGGAGGCCAGTCCCAAGCAGCCACCTGGGCCCTGCCTTCTATCTTGGAACCCTGAAGGCCGGCTCTGCTCCTAAGGACACCTTCCTGAAACTCCCGGTGAGTGAGAGCTCTCTTCGGTCTGGTGCCTCAGACACCTTTCTTTCCTTTAAAAAAAATTTTTTTTAATTTATTTTTGTTCGTTTGTTTGTTTTTCTTTGTTACACCTATTCTTTCTTAACGAGTCTTGAAGCAAAGCCGTAGTATTCCTGGCCAGAATATTTCCCTTTCTTCCTCACTGCCAACCAAGCCATCCCACGTGTTTCCAGCCTTTTAAAGTCATTATTTTTCAAACAATTGCCAGAGGGGAGGGGGGTGGAGGGCTGGGTGGAAAAGGTGAAGGGATTAAGAAATACAAATTGGAAGTTACAGGGATAGAAAGTACAACATGGGGAATATAATCAATAATATTAACATAACTAGGCATGGGGCCAGGCAGGTACTTGAAATAATGGGGGAGCCACTTTGTAAAGTACATGATTTTCTAACCCTATGCTATATACCTGAACCTAATATAGAATAATATTGAATATAAACTGTAATTGAAACAAAACAAAACAAACAAACTTCCTTCTGGGGAACTTTGAAGATTCCACTAAAACCTGTCTCTTATAAGCTACTTCCTTGTAATTTCAGAATTGTTTTTCATAATGTAACATCTGATTATCTTCCTATCCACGTTAAAATTTTTAGTAATGAAAAAATAATACTCCAAAACACAATAGAAAAACTCAAATAATAACAAGCTATAGAGAACAAATGGTCAAAATTCTCCTTCAAACTCACCTCATTCTAATTACTCTCTACTTCTCAGAACTAAGCACTACTAGCAGTTTGTGTGATTTCATATATAATTTTGCCAAAACATACACACAGTTACTTTTAGCACTAATGTGATCATTTCATCAATTATATTCTGCAAATTGCTGTTCTTTGGGGTTGGGGATAATTTTTACTTCACATATTTTTTTAAGTATAAACCCACATAGACTACATACATACACAAAAGATAAACATATAATTTAATAACTATCAGAACACCAAATTATTAGTATTGATATTGAGATAAAAAATGCTGTCAATAGCCCTCCCAGTGACTACCTCCCCTTCTCCCTAACAGGAAACCATTATCTTTATATTACCATTATCTCCCTAAAAGGAAACCTTTATCTTAACTATCATCTTTACACTCTAATTTAGTATTTCCCCTTTGAATTCATGTAAATTGAAATAATACCATGTCTTCTTTTTTTTTTTAATATGGTTTCTGTCGTTCAACGTTGTGGATTCAACCATTTAGTGATATTGTTCATTTTCACAGTTGTATAGGATTTCATTTTAGCAATATATTAATATTTTATTTAACCATTCTACTGTTGGCGGCCATGTGTATTATTTTTAGTGGTTGACTGTTAAAAATAAGACTTCTTTTCTGTTTATGTTCATGAATGAGATATCTTTGTCAGGTTTTTTCTTAAATCATTTTTTATTTTTTAATTTCTGTTGTTGTACAATATTATGTTAATTTCAGGTGTACACTCCAGTGATAAGACGTTATATAACTTACTAAGTGATCATCCTGATAAATCTCATACTCATCTAATACCATACATGTCATTACAATATTATTGACTGTATTCCCTATGCTGTATTTTATACCCCCATGACTATTCTGTAACTACCAATTTGTACTTTTTAATTCCTTCACCTTTTCTCATCCATTCTCCCTATCTCTCTCCCATCTGGAAACCATTGGAATGTTCTCTGTATCTATGAGTCTATTTCTGTACTGCTTATTCATTTATTTTGGTTTTTAGATTCAGTTGTTGATAGATAAGTATTTATTGCCATTTTATTGTTCATAGTTTGATTTCTTTTTTCTTCTTAAAGAAAACCCTTTAACATTTCTTATAATACTGGTTTGATGGTGAAGAACTTCTTTAGCTTTTTCTTGTCTCGGAAGTTCTTTATCTGTCCTTTGATTCTAAATGATAGCTTTGCTGAGTAATCTTGGTTGTAGGTCCTTGCTTTTCATCACTTTGAATATTTATTGCCACTCCCTTCTGGTCTGCAAAATTTTTGTTGTAAAATCAGCGGACATTCGTATGGGAGCTCCCTTGTAGGTAACTAATGCTTTTCTCTTGCTGCTTTCAAGATTTTCTCTTTGTCTTTAACCTTTTGCATTTTAATTATGATGTGTCTTGGTGTGGGTCTCTTTGGTTTCATCTACTTTGGGACATTCTGTGCTTCTTGGACTTGTATGTCTATTTCCTTAATCAGGTAATGGAAAAGTGTTCTGTTATTATCTTTTTCTAAACAGTTTTTCAATTTCTTGCTTTCCTCCTTCTGGCACCCCCATGATACAAATATTGGTATGCTTGAAGTTGTGCCAGAGTCTCCTTACACTATATTCATGCTTTTGGATTATTTTTCTTTTTGCTGTTCTGATTGGGTGTTTTTTGCTCTTCCAAATCACTGATTTGATTCTTGGCATCATCTACTCTACTCTTGATTCCCCATAAATTATTCTTCATTTCAGTTAGTGTAATCTTAATTTCTGACTGGTTCTTTTGTATGGTTTCTATGTCCTTTTTTTATGCTCTTGAAGCTCTCACTAAGTTTCTTGAGCATCCTTATAACCATGGTTTTGAACTCTACATCTGGTAGTTTGTTTGCCTCCATTTCATTTAGTATTTTTCTGGAGATTTCTGCTGTTCATTCATTTGGGACCTGTGTCTTTGTCTCTGCATTTTATCTGCTCCTATGTTTGTTTCTATGTATTAGGTAGAGCTGCTATGTCTCCCGAATTTGGAAAATGGCCTTGTATAGTAGATGTCCTATAGGGCCCAGTGGTGCAACCTTCCAAGTTACCTGAGCTGGGCACTCCAGGTGTGCCCCTGTGTGGGCTGTGTGTACTGTCTTATTGCAGTAGAGCCTTGATTGCTGTTGGTGTGCCTGGGAGGGATTGATCCCCAGGTCTGTCAGCTGCAAGGATCAGCTACAACTAGAACAGAGGAGCTGCTGTCTTTAGTTGACTCTGCGGCTTCAGTAGGGCTTTGATGCTCACCATGTCTGCCCCTGAGTGCGTTGCTTATAGAGGTGGTAGGGTTGTAATCCAGCATGGTCTGAAGCTGTCTGCCTGGTGCACTGGCTCTGGGGCCTCCCAGGAGGTGCAAGGTCAGCCACTGCTAGTGCCCTGCCAGGGGCCATCGACACAAGCTGCAGAGTGATCTTCAGATAGCTCTATTTGTGCTGGGTTTGGAGGTGCCCAGAAGAAGCCAAGCTGCAACCCAAGGCCGGCTGCTGTTAGCACCAGGCATAGGGCCACTTAGCAAGAGGTACGGGGTACACAGAAGCCAGATGCTACTTGTTTGAGAGATTTCAGGAATGTCCAAAGTACGAGGCAAGTGAGGCCAGTTGTATGGAAAATCCACTGAAAAGGCTCCACTGGGCCTGCAGGTTGGGTGCTGGGGGGTTTCAGGGAATTCTTAAGGTGGGGCAAACATTGTGAGTCAGACTGACAGAGACTCAGACACAGCACTCACCTGTGTCGGCTCCGTGGAGGGTGGGGATCTTAGAAAAGGAATATTGGCCCTTGCCAGCACTTTTGTCTGGCAGAGAGCTGCCCCCCTGCCAGCTCTTTCCCTGATGCCAGACAATTTAGTTCCTCCACTTATACCCCTGGTTCATTTCAAGCTGCTGTCCCAGCACTGGAGCTCAGAGCCAGAGTCTGAGTAAGTTCCTGTGTGGGCCCTTTAAGAGGAACTGCCTAGGACTCCAGAAGCCCTCTATTTTACTCAGAAACAATCCCTGCTGGTTTTTAAAGCCAGAAGTTATGGGGACTTGTCTTCCTGGCACCAGAACCCTGGGCTGGGGGATCTGGTATGGGGCTAGGACCCCTTGCTCCTTAGGGGGGACCTCTGCAGCCAAGTTATCCCTCCTGATTTTAAACTGCCACATATGAGTGTGGGACCAGCCTGTTTTGTGTTTCCACCCTTCCTCCCATTCTCAGTGTGGCTTCTTTAAATCTCTAGTTGTAGGATTTCCATTCAGCTAGATTTCAGGCAGTTCTAAATGATGGTCGTTCTGTAGTTTAGTTGTATTTTTGATGTGGTTGTGGGAGGATTCAAGTACCATGTTTATCTACACGGCCATCTTGACCGGAAGTCTTCTTTGTCAGGTTTTGTTACCAAGGTTTAATGCCTTCATAAATTATTTGAGAAGTAGAATTTGTGTAAGATCGGTATTATTGTTTAAGCATTTGGTAGATTTCATCAAGGGAACCATCTAGAGCCATTTTCTTTGTGGGAAAATTTGTTAAGTATGGATAAAATTCCTTCGAGATTAAAATACTCTAGATTTTCTGGTTCTTTAAAAGCTAGTTTAAATAAAATACATTTTCTAAGATTTTTTCCATTTCATCTAAATTTTCAAATATATTGTGTTTAAATTGTTCATTTTTAATGTCTGAATCATCTGTAGTAACATTTCTTTTTTCTTGATAAGTCTCAGTAGGACATTACCATTTTATTAACTGTACAAAGAATGAAAGTTTGGCTGTGACTGTTACTATATTTTATATTTCTTTGTTTAATTTCTAACATTAACTTTATTATTTTGTTTATTCCACTTTTATTGCAGGAGTTATCTGCTTTCTTATTATAATTTCTTTAAATATGTGATAGGTAACTGATTTGAATCTCTATTATTTTAAAGAAATAAGGAAAGAAAAGGCTATTACTTTTCATTTATACATGGATTTGATTGCATCCATAAGCTTATAAAAAATTATTGAGGACATTTTATGGTATCATTTTGTCATCCATTTCTCGTTTAATTGCAGTGTGGCCTGAGAACTTTAAAATAAGTTAACACTTGTTGAGTCCAGCTTATGGTAAAATTTATAAAGATTCTGATGTATTGTGGAACGAATATGTGTATTCTCCCTGTGTTAGATAAATATTCTACACATGTCAATTCAGTTTTGTTAATCATCTTGTTTCAAATGTTTTATGTCTTGATTCCTGTTTGCTTTATTTATTAGGTATTGAAGAATTGCATGAAAATTTACCACTGTGGCTGTGAATTTTATTTCCCCTGTTATTCCATCAATGTTGTTTATATACTATTTTGAATCTTTGCTTTTAGTTTCTCTATATTTGATATATACATTCATATAAAATTTTATCATCAGGACATGTTCCTATTTATTCTAGTAAAGCTTCTTGACTTAATGTCAAATTTGTTTCTGGTATTAATAGAGCTATAGCAACTTTCTTTTACTTAATGTTTACTTATTATATTTTTTCATTGTTGTCTTTTATTTTCAATACCTATATATTTTAGATGATTTTACTATACACAACACATAACTGCTTTATTTAAAATCTAGTCCGGCAATTTTTGCCTTTTCACTGGAGTGTTTCAGAGGCTGCAATTTTATATGTTAGACCATTTTGCTATACCCTTTTTGTCTCTTTCTGTCTTGTGGGTTTTTTCTCTTTTTTCCCCCTCTGAGCCTAATTTTGGAAAATTTCTTTTTTTATTATTATTAGGCTAATAATTCTCTGTTGATCTGTATTCCCTATTTAGCTTATCTAATATGCTATGCAAAAATCTGCTAAATTCTTAATTTTTATTATTGCACTGTTCTAGATTTTTATTCTATAACTATAGCCTTTTATATTTGTAAAAATTTTAATTAAATTTATTGGGGTGACATTGATTAATAACACTATATAATTTTATGTATGCAGTGTTATAATACATCATCTGTATATTGTACCATGTGCTCATCCCCCAAAGTTTAATATTTTCCCATCACCATATATTTGACTCCCATTACTCTTCTCAACCCCCCCTTTCTTTCTTCCCCCTCTGATAACCACCATACTGTTTTCTGTGTCAATGAGTTTATTTTTTAGCTTGTTTTGTTTATTTATTGCTTTCTGTTTTATATTCCACATATGAGCGAAATTATATGATTTTTATCCTTTTCCACCTATTTCGCTCAGTACGATGTTCTCAAAATTCGTTCATGTTTTTGAAAATGGCAGTATTTCATCTTTTGTTATGGCTGAGTAGTGTTCCATTGTATATGTTTACTACATCTTTAACCAATCATTCATTGAATGGCTTGTTTCCATGTCTTGGCTACCATAATAATGCTGCAATGAACATAAAGGTGCATATACCTTTATGAATAAATGTTTTCAAACTTTTCAGGTAGACACCCAGAAGAGGGATTACTGGGTCACATGGTAGCTGTAGTCTTAGTTTTTTGAGGAATCTCTGTACTGTTTTCCATAGTGGCTGTACCAGTGTACATTCCCACCAGCAGAGCATGAGTGTTTCTTTTTCTCTACAACCTCTCCAACACTTGCTATTTCTTGTCTTGTTGATAATAAACTGTGGCCTTTTTTATAGTTTACACATCTCTGCCAAAATTCTAAGTCTTGTCTTTTATCTCTTCAGACATACCAATTTATTAACATAGTTATTTCAAAGTCCATGACTTATAAATCTATTATCTGTATCATCTGTGCACCTACTTTTGTTGTCTGTTGTTCCTCTTTGTTTTTTATTATATTGTCTCCCTCGCCAACTGCTTGGTTATTTTTTTAACTGAGTGCCAGACTTTATGAAAATGTTAGAAATAATTCAAGGCCTAAGATGTCAGACAATTTACACCCATTTCTGGAGGTGACTAGGGACACTAGACCTACTACGGTTACAAAGGCTGAAATGATTTAAATCAAGGCTTCCATCCAATGACTAGACTATTTCTAGTTTATTCTTCTCCTGGTCTGTAGACTCTCAGGCTCCTAACCCAGGATGTATATTATTTAATAAGGTTCCCTGGTATCTGCTTTTGTTCCTCTAAACTTGTGAGGCTCTGAAAAGTTCTGCTCAGCTTCTCAGCTACTTCCTCCTGAATAGGCAGATGTCTCTAGTGGAAGAGCTGCTTCAATGTCTTCTCGTCCCTCCGTTTCCTTCTCCTGGACCTTGGTCCTGCAATTCTGCATTGCACTGAAGCAAATCAAAAATTGTGCAACTTTTACAGCTCTTCTTAGTAGTAGTGTTCAATTGTATTATTTAGTACTTACTTCTGGAAGCAGAGGACCTGCTTTTAAAAAGTATATAGTTTTATCTATCATAGGGCAGGGACAATAATAACATTAGCATTTAAAGGTTGCTTCATGTTTTTTCTGTCATCCCTAGACCAGGTACGGCACGGTAAAACTTCTAGAACATATCCCATTGTAAACTCACTTCCACTTTCAGTGCCATAAAGCATCTGTCTTTTTTTATTATATTTTTTCCATTACTGTTTAGTCCCCTTATACCCCCTAAAACACCACACTGTTGTCCATGTCCATGAGTGCTTTTTCCTTTTTGCTCCCTCCGTCCACCCCCTGCCCTCCCCCCTTAGCTGTCATCCTGCTCTCTATGAATCTGTTTCTATTTGTTTCCACTCCCCAAGTGCCTTAGCTTTTACGTTCCCAGTATGAATCTGTTTCCGTGTCTCAAGCCTCCATCCTTTCCAGAACTGGAACTATGGATTCGTGTTCATCAATGGACGTAACCTTGGGCGATACTGGCATATTGGACCACAGGAAACACTTTACCTTCCTGGTGCCTGGCTTCATCCAGAAGACAATGAGGTGAGTCACCCCCACCCCTGCCTCTATGTGTCATCAATATTCAGACCTGCCTTTGCCCCCAGAGTGCAAATTGCAGTGTCTGTCTCACCGTGTATTGAATAGGCTTACTGTTTCTTACTGTGAGTCCTTCTTTTTCTTCCTAGATCATCCTGTTTGAAAGAAGCAAGAGTGGTTCATACATCCAAACTACAGATAAACCCAAGCTTTACCACTAGGTCGTAACATGTTTTGTTGTGGACTACTGGAGGTCATCTACAAGCAGTTTTCAGGAGGAGGACTTATGTCTAGAATATCAAACACACTGTTGTCCGCAATAGCAAACATGTGAAAATAATGTTCAGTAGGGAAATTGTTATAAATATTGTGGTATATCTATAGGATGACCATTTTTAGACTTTAGAAAGTCTTCAGATCTTCAGTGACTGGTTTGCCTAAAGCTTAATCTTTAGCATGTTCTTATTCTCTAATTAAATGTGCCTATAAGCAGAGACAAATAAAATAAAAGCATGTTTTATTTCTCCTTTTTTTATACTTAGTTGGGAGGAAGTGAAGAGTCTCTGGCTCAAGAGAAAGTAAGAATTACTGCTCTCTCCATGCTAGAGTGCTGTGTGTGCTGACTGGCAAGCTCCGGGGCTCTGTGTGTGTGTGTGTGTGTGTGTGTGTGTGTGTGTGTAGGAAGGGAAACATGGAGGAGGGTGAACAATGTCTCCAGGCATTTCCCTGTAGCCTCAGCGTCTCCAAGGTGACCTGGTGCATCACAACCAATCAGAGAAGGAACAGGAATTTGGGGATTCGGCTCTGACTGTGTGAGAGCAAAGCCTGGCACTGAGTCCTCTGTGGCTTATTGCTCCTCAGCCATCTGGGTATTGCCAAAGCTCTTACTGCTGGTGGACAGATGTCAGTGAGATAAGACACACAGGCATGAATAACCTAACCAATTTTTTCAAATGATACCTTTGAAAACAAATCACGTTCTTATAATCAGAATATAGCATTTGCCCTAAATTCAAAGCAATGCACTATAAAAAAATGCTATGACCTTGTTAAAACTACTGCCTAAAAGCTTCGAGAAATGTAACAAATAATCTAGTTGTCCAAAGGGGAAAAGAAAACTCCCTGTTTAGGATAAGGATGAAATCAAATTACCTTCTCTTCTACTAATCTGAATGGCTGGTTTTCTACATGAGAATTCTATCATGTATTCTGCACAATTCCTGCATATAACTTTATTCTCCAGGGCTCTAGACTCAAACCCATGAAATCAATGGGCAGACTATGGACTAACAGAGAAAACCAAAAGTAATAATCATGAAGGCCATGGAAATGTATTGTAGTTCAGATGCAATATGTACATCATTCGTAAACTTAACCATTATGCAAGTATCAATTTTGTAGATGGAAACACCAAAGTTTACAGAAAGAGGTGTTTGAATATATGTCTCTCTCTTCTTATGTTATCATATGTCAGCACCGTACCTATGTCAATCTTTTCTGAATGCAAACATAAGCCTACTCTCCAGAGTATATCCTACTAGTGTTCTTAAAGAAAAATGCTTACAGCTTAGAATCCCTTACCCAGTAAAAGTGCCTTTCAAGGATAAGAAAACAAAAATACAGAACTTTCAGACAAACAAAAAAGGTCAAGAGATTTTACCATCAAAGTATCCACACACTGAAGGAAATTCTGAGCAGCCTTTCTCAGCTGGGTTCCATAAAAGAACTTAGCCCTACAGAAAATGTTTCCAGGGATCAGTTTCTTTTTTATTTATTTTTTATTTTAAAATATATTTTATTGATCTTGCTATTACAGTTGTCCTAATTTTTCCCGCTTTGTCCCCCTCTTCCCAGTACCCCCACTCCTTCCAGTAGTCCCCCTCTTACTTAGTTCATGTCCATGGGTCATGCATATAAGCTCTTTGGCTTCTCCATTTCCTACACTATTAACATCCCCCTGTCTATTCTGTAACTACCAATTTGTACTTCTTAATCCCTACACCTTTTCCCCCATTCTCCCCCTTCCCCCTCCCAGCTGATAACCTTCCAGGTAATCGCCATATTTATGATTCTTTTCCTGTTCTGCTTGTTTGCATAGTTTGTTTTTTAGATTCAGTTGTTGATAGTTATACATTCATTGCCATTTTAACATTCATAGTTTTGATCTTTTTCTCATATAGTTTCCTTTAACATTTCTTATAATAATGGCTTGGTGATGAGTTCATCACTTTTTACCTTGTTTGAGAAGTACTTTATCTGCCCTTCCATTCTAAGTGATAGCTTTGCTGGATAGAAGTAATTTAGGTTGTAGGTCCTTGCTTTTCAACACTTCGAATATTTCTTGCCAGTCTCTTCTAGCCTGCAAAGTTTTCTTTTGAGAAATCAGCTGACAGTCTTATGGGAACTCCTTTTTAGGTACCTCTCTGCTTTTCTCTTGCTGCTTTTAAGATTCTCTCTTTATCTTTAACCTTTGGCATTTTAATTATGATGTGTCTTGGTGTGGTCCTCTTTGGGTCCAACTGGTTTGGGACTCTGCTTCTTGGACTCGTATGTCTATTTCCTTCACCAAATTAGGAAAGTGTTCTTTCATTATTTTTTCTAATAAGCTTTCAATTTCTTGCTCTTCCTCTTCTCCTTCTGGTACCCTCATCATTTGGATGTTGGTGCATTGTAGTTGTCCCAGAAGCTTCTTAGCCTATTCTCATTTTTTTGAATTCCTTTTTCTTCTTGCTGTTCTGATCGAATGCTATTTTCTTCCTTATGTTCCAAATAGTTGATTTAAATCTTGGTTTCATCCCCATCACTGTTGCTTCCCTATGGATTTTTCTTAACTTAATGCAACCTTCATTTCTGCCTGGGTCTTTTTGTGCTGTTGAAGTGTCCAATGATTTCTTTGAGCATCCTGATAATCATTGTTTTGAACTCTGCATCTGATAGGTTGCTTATCTCCATTTTATTTAGTTCTTTTCTTGGAGTTTGTTCTATTCTTCCATTTGGGCCATATTTCTTTGTCTCTTCAACTTGGCAGCCTCCCTGTGCTTGTTTCTGTGTATTCGGTAGAGCTATTTTGACTCCCTGTCTTAGTAACATAACCTCTTGTACAAAAGGCACCTATCTGGATGAATGTGACTTCTTTAAACACTTGGTTGTCAGACTTCCATAGAGCTTGATTTTCTGCTGAATCTGGGTGATGTTTGTTTTGTAGTTTAGTTGTAATTTTTGCTGTAGTTGTGCACGGAGGTGAAATGTGTTTACCTAAACCTCCATCTTGGCCCAAAGTCTCTTAATCTGCCTGTGGCCAGCTGGATGGTCTGTGCGGTGGCCCCTCGAACTCCAGGGATAAGTTTTTTATTGTATCATTCTAGCTGCACATAAGAGAAGTTAATTCATTACAGACCATGGATGCCAAAGGGCATCACAGCTTAATCTCTTAGGGAACTCCAGTTGAGAAAAGATGTTCTAAAGAATGTGCCATCAGTGGAAAGAAAATGACCCCAAAGGGAAGGTCTGAGACTCAAGAAAGAATTGGATGCAAAGAAAGGATGCCAACAAGTATGCGAGTACATGTGAATAAGCATTAATTAAATAAACCAACTAGTATCTAACAAGTTAAAATCAATATAACGTTGTAAGGTGAAGGGAAAATGTCATGTAAGGTTGGAGGGGTGTGGTAGCCAAAAAAGTGACCTGAGCCTCCTGTAATGCTCAGGTGTGAATTTTAGGCTGTTGAATATGCATGTTAATAAATGTAGCTTGACTGTTAAAAGAATGTACATAAATGCTTGCAACTTTCAAAAGGGGATAAGTAGAATTTAAAAAACAACACAAAAACTCTAACCAATAAAGGGTAAAAGGGAGTAGAAGATAAAGATGCAGAAAAATAAGTACATGTAGATAGCACATATTAAGGCAGTAGAAAAAATACAAATATATCAGCAACCACAGTAAATTTTGTAAATTGACTAAACTCTAATTAAAAAGTAAAAGTTGCCAGACATGATTATAAACACCTAAATACGTGTTTTATAAGAGACACATTTTAAAGAGATATGCATCCTTTAACATAAGAACACAAAATGATTGAAAGATAAAAGCTACACCATGCAATTCTTAACCAAAGAAAATGGAAGTAACCACATTAATATCAGGTAAGTACACTGAATGACAAAAGATGTTACTAGAGATAGAGGGTTACTAATGGTGATTAAAAATTTAATTCTCGTGAAAGATGCAATAATTCTAGAGTTGTATGTTCCTAAAAATTTAGTCTCAAAGTATATAAGGCAAATATATTTTGTTCTATACATCAAAAAAACAAATATAAGTACTTTATACTTGAGAAGTTTTTGAAATGAAGATATAATTTATATACTATAAAATTCACACTTTAACATTTACAATTCAGTGTTTTTTAGTACAGTCACAAGGTGTACAATCCTTACTGCCATCTAATCCAGAGTGTTCCTATAGTTCCAAAAAAAAACCTATATCCATTAAAAGTCCCATCCTGTGACCCCTCCCCCCAGCCGCTGGCAACCACTAGTATACTATCCAACTCTATGGATTCACCTATTCTGATTATTTCATATACATGGTGTCATATAATAGGTGGCCCTTTGTTACCGGCTTATTTCTTTTGGCATGTTTATGAGACTCATCCATGCCATATAGCATGTATTCGTTTTATGGCTGAATAATGCACATTTTGTTTATCCATTCATCAATTGATAAATATTTGAGTTACTTTTACTTTTTTGGTTATTATGAATAATTGATGCTATACACATTTATCTTCAAGGCTTTGTATGGACACATCTTTTCAATTCTCTTGGGTATATACCCAGGAGTGAAATTGCTGGGACATAAGAGTAACTTAATTGTTTTTGTACATTATGTTAATAGTTTTCATAATAATCATTTCTTTATTTTACTCTAACTTACCAATAAAATCTTAATGTTTGCTTCATGTCACATCTCAAATGTATACCTGTATTTGAAAGCGAATATTCAGTTATTGAAGAGCAAATTCAAACAACAGGCCCCATGCTTTCTGATAGTGTTACGCTCTTTGTATTTGGAACGAACCCAAGCGATTGCTCCATTACTGAGAACGCAGCGCTGCCTTAAGTGATCCCATCTACTCACAATTGAAGCTTGTCCTTCCTTGGTCACTGGACCCCATCCGCTTCACCTAGTCAAAGACATAGCTCTGGAAATTCTCCAAGGTCTCTACTACCTCACTTGTTTTCACTTTTGATCATGATCACTATTGGCATATAAGCATGCTATATTTCTGCCATCGAAAAGAAAAATAGAAATGGAACGCTACCCTTGACTCAGAGTCAGGAGCCACCAGCTGCCATCTCATTTATTTCTTCCCTTTTCCAGCAAACATCATTAAAGGAGTTCTCTGTATTCACTCTGAGGTTCCTCTGCACCCTTTCAAAGCCCATTCCAATCAGCTGCCCCAGTCTGACCCCCAACTCCAGCCAAGTTGCATGCACCCTAGTCACCTGAAACCTTCATCTACTGAATCCATTGGTCTGTTCTCAGTCTTCCCTTAACCTATCAGCATATAACGCATCTCATCACTCCTTCCTCCTCAGTTCCGTATCCCCCTTGGTGTTCAGGACACTATCCTTCCTGAGTTCTCTTCCTGGCTCACCGGCTGCTCTTTCTTGTCCGTATTTGCTGGTTCCTCCTCTTTTCCCAAGAGCGGGTGCTCAATGGCTCATCCTTGGTTCCCCTTCTCGGTCCACACCTCATTGGTGATATCACCCAGGTTTATGCCTTTAGATACCAGCTCTCTGTCAACTCCTGCATCTATATCTCCACCCCTGCCCTCTCTCCTGAACTGCAGGCTTGTAGATTCAACAGCTTACATGGTATCTCAAAGATATCTCAAGATCAGTCGGTCCACTCTGAGCCTCAGGCATTCCCCTATGAACCCATCCCCCACAGCCTTCTTCATCTCAGATAAAGGCAGCTCCAGCTGTTTCAGTTTCTCAGGCCCCACGCGTTGGAATCATTCTTCAGTCCCCTCTATTTCTCTTACCATGCAAACAACCTAGGAATCACAACAATCCTCATTTTTGCTTTCAAAGTATGTCTAGAAATCCACATGTCTCACCCCCTCCACTGTTACTGCCCTTGTCTGAGATGTCATCTCTCTCATGGTCTCATGTGAATGACTGCAGGAGCTTCCTAACTGGTCAACTTTCTTCCACTCTTGTTCATGCCCAGGGATTCTCAACACAGCAGCCAGAGCGACCTTTAAGGCAGAACTGACATCACGTCACAGCCTGCAATGGCTCCGCCTTTCATGCAGGTCAAAGCCCCCTCCGAAAGGTCCTACATGATGAGGCCCCCGCATTTTCCCTCCCCCACCTCCTGCAGCTCTTGCCCTCCCTTTCTCTTCCCATGCAGACCTTGCAGTCCCCGGAGCCCGGTGTCATGCCCCTGCCTGAGCGCCTTTGCTCTAGAGGCTCTCTCTGCATGAAGAGCCCTTCCCCAGATGTCAGCCTGCCCGGCTGACTCCCACCTCCTTCAGATCTGTGTTCGATTAACATACAGTAAGACCTCTTCTGAGTATGCCCCTTCCCACCACACTCCCCAACCGCCTTCCTTTATCCACTTTCTTTTTGCTCTGGAAGTTATTGTCTTCAAACACACTCTACAACTTATGCATTGGTTTGTTAATTTTTGCTGTCTTTATTTTGCAGCTACAATATAAGTGTCAAAGGGATCTTTGCCTGTTTTGTCCACTGATCTATCCAAGTACACAGAGTAATGTTTAGCATATAGCAGTCTTTAAACATTTGTTGATTCCTTCTTAATGAATAAAATGCTGTTGAATTAGGTCTCTGGCTTTCCAGCTTTCCAATGGTTGAGGATGTAAGTGGCCAACAATGATGTTCGGTACACCCCCTCCCACTGTTCCCAGGCCCCTTTCCCTCCCACTGACACATCTTCAGTGGTGAGAAAACTTGACTATGGACAAGGAGAAAATTCTGACATGTCCTAAGTTAATTTGCAGGAGGCCAGACAGTAGACGGAAGAGACAGGAGAGGTTAATCAGTGAACAACTGCAGGGCGAAACCAACAAAAGACTGCTTGCATTCATTAGTGCAAGCTGGAATTTTGAATTAACATGAGGTGACTATGTCCATTGTTGATGTAAGAAATGTCCAAACTTGTGGAGAACTTTTATTAGAGTTTATCTGAACCAAACTGATGACATATACCAGCGAGCTAGATCTCAAATGCTCCAGAGTATAACACTTTTGCAGCTTTAAAAAAAAATTGTCAATTATACTTGACATTCAGTATTATGGTATACAGTCATACCTCGGTACTCATTGGCTTCAGAACTCATCAAACACTGTACTCATCGCATTTTGACAAGAAAAAACTGTTTCAGCACTCGGCGCTTGCTCGGAACTCGTCACACTTCCCACAACTTGTGTGAGTCACTATGCCACCCCGTGAGAGAAAATGCCTCTTCCTCACCCGTTGCTTGCTCGCCTGTTTCGGCAGTCATTACGAATTCCAGAACGAGTTAACGACAAGCACCGTGGTACCACTGTGTGTGCTCTGGTTCTGTAAAATATGCCATTGGTGTTTTGATATGGATTGCACTAAATCTATAGATGGACATTTTAAACTTCTTTTATGCATTTGAAATTAAGGGGGGGGCATAAGGAGGATTACACGAGGTGAGAGAAAGCAAGATGAGGAGTGGATTAAAGGACAGTTAATCAGATGATGTGCTTTCTTGAGGGTGGTCATAGCTTATTCCAAATGGGTGGTAACCTAGATGCACAGAAACCAGAGACAGGGTTTGCTTAAGGCAAAGATAATCCTGTTACTACAAAGCTGCTGCCTGGGGTGTGACTACCCACCTTGACCTGCCCAGTTAGGACTTTATGGTCAGATCACCCTGGAGGTCACTTCCCACAGAGCTTTTATTGCCCACATAGCCTTGCTGCTGGTGGTTCACATGGTACTCTCGGCACCTGTTTTGTTTTGTTTTTTCTTATTAGCAATGGTCTATAAAAAATCTTTTTTTTTAAGCTTTTGGCCATGAAAGTTGTTTTTTTTTAACTCTACCTATCTTAACATGTATCTGTTTTCCTTTTTTTTCCCCAAGATCAAATCTTCCTGAGGCTTCCTGCTTATTTTGTCATGGGTCGAAATTGCCCTCATTTATTCTTAATTTCTTTGCTCAAGGCTATTCAACAACTTGACATCATAACTGGACTTTTCTTGTAACCCTGAGGAAAGGGGTTAGAGAGCATGAGTAGGGAGGGCTGGCCAAGGGCTGTTCTTGGGGACATGGTAAGGAGGAGGTTGCTATATCATGGTCCTGGGGCCCAAGTGGCTGTACTATCACCGAAGTCACATTTTGCATCTTGCCCTCATGACCTAAAGAGAAATTTTGTCAAGTGTTTCCTTAAGTTCAGATACACTATATATAAGGCATTAGCACAGTGCACTCAAATATGAGATATGTGAATGAATGAATAACTCACCTATGAACCCGTTTGGTACCTACCGAAAATAAAAAGGAAAACAGACAATGAGGTTAGCTCAATATCATTATTTTTCTTGAGTGTGTTCACTGAATTGATTCCGAATGAGTACAGCTTTTACCCTCCCCTGTGCTTTTTAGTGCACTTTTCTATTTCCCATTGATTACGCGGGACGCATGAATTCTCAGGAAAGGAACCATGCTCTCTGGTCCTGTTGGAGTGCTGACTTCGTGTGGTGGGCTGAGGACAACAACATGACTTCATTTTCTTAAAAGGGCATTTCTTTTATTTTTCTGCACCGGACACCTTGACAAGAGAAAGGTGCCCTGGGAAGGTGGTTTCCATGTAGCAGGGATTCCTTCCCCTCCCACACACTTTTCCAGGCAGATTTGTGTGTATCCCCATCAGGCCAGGTTATTTAACTGTAACTTCTGCTCCCAAGGATTTGAGTATTTCATTTTCTGCTTTAGGTTAAGATCATTAAACATTCTGGAAAAGAGTATCTTGAGAGTATCTTGCTAATATTGTAGAAACTAAAAGTTTTGAGTCGTCAGCAAAAGTCATCTCAGATTAATGCTATCTTTGTAGCTCTCTCCTTAGTAACAAGTCCCGATAAAGTAAAATTGTTCTTAAATGGCAAATAGGATGTGTCTATGGTTCTGCACTTCCCAGAAAGTTAAAGGGTAATCATTTTTTTTTTGAAGCACTAAGTTATTTACATTTTTCTCCCATAATAAAAACAAAGGACACAATCATGGCCTTAGCATTTCAGGGTTTTATACCCCATGTTAAGTTTTTACTAATACTTAAACAATAGCAATATACTGCTACTGTTTCAATAGCTTAAGGGTCCCCTAATGTCTAACCCCTAGCACCACTGCTCAGCAGGGTCACCAGCGGTGAGGGCGAATGTGGGGGGTGTGTCTGGGATGGGTCTCCGCAGGTAGAAGGGCGGCTAACCGTTGACATTTTCTCCGTATGTCTCACGGACCAGTCTTTATCCAAATCATACCAAAACATGTTCGTCATGGTCTTAACAACTATCAGGCAATTATATGTCTTAAAAAGAAAGAAAAGGCACCGGTGATTTTGGAGAGTTAGGAGGGAGCTACTGCTCCTCGCGGCTGTCTCGAGCAGGGTGCCCGCTCTAGCTCTCCGGTCAGAACTGTGCCGTGCGAAGCCCCAGCCTGCCTCCCTCTTTCACTGTGGCAGGGCCCCTCCTTCCGCACAACCCCCGTCCATTTGTTTGTTTGTTTTGCTTCTCCTTGGTTTAACTTTTGCTAGTTGACTAGATACTTGCTTAATGTTAGAAAAAGGACCCTTCACACTAAACTCTGCATTTTTGTTCAGAGAAGCAAAAACCCATTTTGTTACTATCAGCTTTATAAGTTCAAAACTATGTAGAAGTGTAGGAAATGGTTTTAAAACATGTAACGGGGGGTATTTTCTAGAAACCCTGATGCCCTGAAAAAATTAGCCTTCCTAGAAAATGTTTGAGATTTTCTTCCAGTAATATCTGAATTTTGTTCTTGGGGTAGGTTGGTTTATGATAAAGCCTAAGTTTTGTCCAAATACTACACAATGTCCTTTATGGCATAATTCTGTTCTAGAATAAGATAATTTTATTCGTCTTTTTCTAAAATGTGAGGGTTTTATCTCAAGTTTTTAAAAATAAAAACTTAAAAGCGCTGGGAGTCAGGACGAGAAAACGACTTGTGGAAACCAAAGGTGCCACCCCACGCCCACCCCCGCCCCACATTCCCCTCCCCATGATAATTCAAAGGTGAATCACACTCCGCCATTAAATATATCTAAAGGAAACTCTACGATGTTCTGTTTTTTCACGTGATAAGTCACTATTTCAAAATTATTTCTCTTCACACTCGGAATTGTTTTAAGAGCTTGCGTTGGCTTTGCAGGCGCCTTTAATAGATGTCTGCTAAAGTAGTGTGCTGGGGGTGACTTTATCTTCGTGCTCACTCAACCCGTGTTCAAGGACTGGGCACCCCCTGCTCGGTACTTCTACACGTGTTTGCATATTACATGCAGGAAAACGGCTTCCGAAACTTTGCGTGCCTCCCAAACGCCGGGAGGGCAGCCAGGAGAGGCCCGGGAAGACGCCGCGGGGCTGGGAACTGCGGCCCACCGGTCCCGTGGAGGCCCCGCCCCCGCTACGCCAGGCCCGCGGTGCGGGGGCGGGGCCGCCGCCGGGTTGTCCGGGCGACCAGGGAGCGGCGCCGTGCCGGGTGCGGAGCTTGGGGCTTGCCGCGGAGTGCTGGCTGGAGCGGGAGCCTGGACTGTGCGCGCTGCGCGAACGCGCGATGACCACGTGGAGTGTCCCGCGGAGGCCCTGCCGCGCATTCGGACTCCTGCTGCTGGTGATATTGAGTTTCCTGGTGCTCCGCAGGTGAGGGAATCCCTCCCGGCTGCAGACACCCCAACCCTCCACACCTGGACTTCTCAGCCCCCTTCCAAACGGAGGGAGGCAGCCCGCGGAGTTCGCGTGACCGCGACCCGCGAATCCTGAGTTCCCACCGGGAACAGTCAGCCAGCCTATTCTTTTTTTTGAGCTCCCCAACGTCCCGGCGCCGCGCTGCGCCTCCAGGAACTCAGGTTCTGCCTCGAGATCCAGGCCTGTGCGTGAGTGACATTGGGCGCTGCCTGCCCTCCCGGTCCCTAGGCATCTGTGCCCTAGAGCTTCCTCACGTCTCCTCCGCGTCCGTGATGTCGGGCTCACCTTTTCTCATGGATACTCCCAGACCCCTGGGGAGGTCAGCAGAATTAGCCTTCAGATCCCTCTCCTCTGTCCCATCACTGCCCTGGCTCCAGTCCTCCTTGGGGAACCCCCTTCTGCTGTTCTCCCAGGTCCCCACGTTCCCTACCAACCCCGCTGGGAGACTTCTTTAGTCAGCAGGGGCCAGAGCTCCAGAGCTCCAGTGCTTACAACTCTGGTCGGTTTAGCCAGCCCGGCCCAGTCATGAGAACGCTACCCCCGGGGCCACCAAGATCTTCAGCCCCGGATTTATTTGCCCCGTTCTAGGATTGGTCTTCCCTTTCCGCTTCCCCACCAGTCACCGGTCACCAGCTCCCCTCACAAAATGTCTGTGGCAAGTGATTGCGTTTAGTGATGGAATGCTTAATCCATGGCCCAGCCCAGAATTTTTCTAATCTGTGTCTATTTATAGGATTCCTGACCGTGTCTTTCAGGCGGATGCCGGGCATTTTCCATATTCAAAACTTCCAGTGTTGCTGGGAAAGCAAGCCATCCATAACAAATGCTTTGGCTCTGAAAGTTAGTGCTGAAGAGGCTGTGGGCCGAGCTATTGGAACTGGGGGCAGGTGCACTACCCTTCTGCTTGATCTATGCTTCTTCCCTATCGCTCTTCGTAGTTTCTCTGAATTTCCTCTGGGAGACAGGGTAATTTTTTATGGCATTAAGTATCTGAACATTTTTGGCTGCCACAGCACCACATTCAGAAACTTTTTCCATTTATACCTTTTCGAGACTTAACATGTCTTCTTTGTTTCGGAGATAGTGAGGATGTCATATTGTCTGGAAGAAGAAATTGGTGCTCCTCTCATTCTGAGGCCCAGAAAACTTAGGTAGCATTTTGTTTCGCCAGTTGTTTTTAAGATTGTTTTTTTTCTTTTTTCGCTCCCATCTTGCCTGTGATGTCTAACCCCTTCCCCTTTGAAGACTGCTCTTGGCTCTTGTAGGATGCTCAGCCCTCCTCCAGATGCAAGACTGATGCAAACCCCAGAAGAATTGCTCAAAGCAGAGGCAGCAGGAGCCTCTGGCACACACCAGGGTTTCAGGGAGCCCCCACCCCTGGGAGAAAGGCCAGAGGTATCCATGTAGCATGTGGTTTGCCTCTTGTTGGAGGTCAAGGACATAGCAGTTCATGCAGGGGACTCAGACAGCTCATATGAGGGCCAGCACTGAGAGGCTGGAGATGGGTCAGGTAAGTACACCCTTACAGTCCACTGGAAAGGGTGCAGGGAGGATGCTCAGTGTTTGCTGGTGTCTGGTGGGACAGAAGATGAGATATCAGACAGCTGAGTGGCTGTAAAGAAGCCTGAGCTTCTCGCAGGTGAATTGACTGTGCTCCTACCTGGGTGGGAGACTGCTGCCGGAGCCTGGTGGGAGCTCCTGGGATTGCTGGAGGATGGCACTGGAGAATGGATGGCACTGGAGAATGAATAGCTGTGACTCAAATCCGTGGAAACAGTCTGAGGTGCTTAGGACAGTCATTGTTTTTCCTGCCGTCTCTTCTTTCTCAGTAGGTAAGACAGAGGCCAGAGAAGTTCTGAACCAAGTTCAGGCCATCTCTTAAGGGCCTTTAGAATACATATCTTTTGGGCATCTGTGTGATTAGATCACCCTCATGGGCACTTTCTGTCCAGTTCTTCCTGCCTGGCATGGGCTGGACACCACAGGTTATCTCTGGAGGCCAGAGGAGAACATACCGGTTGTCGCAGCCTGTTGCTGCTTTAACTCTTTGATGGGGTCATTAACTGAGTAGGAGGTGGGGGCCTCTCCCAGTGGCTGTTGGGAGTACAGTGGTGGCCAGTAGCGTATAGGTCACATGGGACCTGGCTCTGGGCCAGCAGCTTTGTGAGCTCAGCTGCCCGGATGAGCCCTTTCCTGTGCCTCCGAAGGCAGGTATCTGTGGGGAGTGGAGGAGGATGCTCGGCTGCAGCTTCTGTTTTTTTCATGAATTTTACCTTGGGCTGGCTTATGGTCAGTCAGAGCTGTTTGCGTACATCACATGCAAGAAACAGAAGAACCGAGATGACTTTTAAGGAGGATTTCAACGTTCAGTTTCTTAGCTTGAACAATGGTCTTTAAAAAAAAATGCTTTTATTGCAGTGTAATTGTTTTGTGATAAGCTGCACTTTAAACATGTAAGGCTTGATAAGTTTTGATGCGTAGAATCCACGTATGAAATCTCCACCGTAATTAAGATAGTGACTACCCACGAGCCCCAGAGATTTGCTGGTGCCCCTTGTGCCTCTCCCTCCTATGCCCCAGCTCCCCCAGCCCCAGGCTCACCGATCTGTTGCTTTCCACGCCGCATGTTAGTTTGAATTTCTTAGTGTTTTATAGAACTGTAGTCCCTAGGGATGTGCTCTGCTTTGGTTAGGCGCCCGTCACCCAGCGTATCACTTTGAGGTCCATGATGTGTGTGTTAACGTGAACTGTGTCTTTGAGCCGGTTACCTTTCATTCTCTTTCCTCCTCCCACTCCGCAAGAATGCCCACTTGATAATATCAAGGCATGGTTCCCACTTACGATTTTTTCCTTAATAAAAATGCACCACCGAGCAATAATTGAATTGACTCTGCTTCTCTCACACCTGAGATTTTAGCTGGCAAAGGTCAGGAGCGGAAAGCAGCCGGGTAGGCAGCTGGCATGATGCCCCCTCAAGGACAAGTTCATGTCAGCTACCTCACTCGCTCCCTCCTCCTGCGCTGATATTATCTGGATTCCAGGAGGAGAACCTGTCAAACTTCTCTTTGCTGGAGGTGGATAACCTAGCAACATGACTGGGTCACTTTCCTTTGATCCGAATCATGGCTTGTCCTGTGTTTCGAGGGTATGTGGACAAATTGTGCCTCACTTCCTGGACTTCTGTAGGGTCAGTGATTTTATGAGCTTCGTCTGTTCCAGGACTCTGCTGGGCTTGGGCCTGAGTCACAGTGCCTGGAATGTTTGAGCCCTTTGCATACTGTCCCTTTCATCTTTTAAAAATGAAGTTTTAAGCATCTGGGAAGTGTCTTTTCCAGCAGGTGGTCCTGACACAGGTGGAGAAGCAGGGCTAGCTGGGCGGCTGCTCAGCCAGGGGGAGGTGGGATATCGGAGCCACCCTGGCTCTGGGAGTCTTACAGTAGCATGCTGGCCAACGACCGAAGGGCACTAGAGTCGAACGTGGACATTACTGGTGTATTTGTAATTAAAGGGACTGGGATACTCAGGAGATTTGGGGCAAAGAGCTACGTAGCCTTGACAGCAGAAGTATCAGAAAGTTGGTCCAAGAGTTCTCTCCACCTGAGGTCAAGGAAGAAGCAAGTGAGAAAACACTTACTCTTTGAGGAAATGACTCAGAGCTCCATTATATCTCCTTGAGTGCCCTGCTGATGAAAATTCAGGGGATGCTGCGGCTTAGAGAGACCGTTGTAGAACAGTCAGTGCCTGGAAAGCACCCTGAGCCCAGCCCCAGCCCCGCCATCACTCAGCAGAGCTCTTTTGGTGTGGGGGTGTTTGCTGCTTCCTCTCCACTCAGCTTTATCTTTTGCTTAAGTCTATTTCTCTGGATATTAAAGGCCATAATGAAAAAGAAGTCCCATTGTGTGGGCTTTTCCCAGGATAGAAGGGTAAGGTGTTTTTTTGTTTGTTTGTTTTTTTTGTTTTTGTTTTTTGTATTTTTATTCTGCTTTTCTTTCTTTAAAAAATAAACTATATTTTAGTGTTTATGCCATTACATTTATGTCCTAATTTCCCTCCTTTGCCCCCCTCCACCCAGCGCCCCTCCCCCACCCCCTCAGGCGGTGCCCACACCCTTGTCGGAGTCCATGGGTCATATGCATGTATGTTTTCTGGCCGATCCCTCCCCTTCTTTCAACCAGTCTCCACCTCCCCGTGCCCCCTGGCAGCTGTCACTCTGTCCCGTGTGTCCATGCCTCGGATTCCATTCTGCCCATTGGTCGGGAGGGGTATTTTTAACGATAGGTGATACTCACTGCTGTGCTCCCTCGCTCAGCCAGACAGCGGGATTGTTCCTGTCAGAACACAAGTGCTTTTGCTATAAAGTCGATTCTGTGAGTAGGTAGTACATGAAAAGGATGAACTATTCAAGTAATACACAGGGAACTGTAAGCCTCCACTCCTGGCTCCCGACACCCTGTCCCCCTTACCTGAGGTGATTCCTGATCATGGTTTTTCTCAGGGAATTATGTGCATATACAAGAAGACAGTTACATACCTGACCCCACTGGTCCATCTGGCACATAATTTATTTAAACATGGCCTAGTGGTGGGCCTCAGTTCTTGGCCATCTCTTAGCATGCTGCAAACAAAGTTGCACTGACTATCTGTTGGATATATTTCTGTATGTAGAATTGCTGACTGTAGGAGATGCTCATTTTAAACCTTGACAGGCATTTAAAGTAAGTTAAAACAAGTGAGTAAAATAGTACATTCTATTTCTGTTGGATGAGCGTGAAGGTGGCTGTGAGCCCTAGTGTCTGAGGGGAAAGAAATTCTGTTGAACCTGCTCGGGTATGAATTCTCTGTGTCCTGTAAGAACTAGCCCTTTCTCATATATCTATGTAGGTAAGTCCAATGTGGTGGATTTAAAAAATACTTAAGAGGTTTATGTCGTCCCCCGTTTCATGGAATCATTTCATTCCGATTCCACGAGTGTCTCTAAGACCAGAGTCGTGTTACCAGTAGAGCCTTTCGGGTTCTCTAACAGACTCTGCACCTCCCTCCAGGCTGAGATGTAACACCTTTCCTATTTATGATGCTCTAGTGGAAAATCTTCCCAAAGCAGAAGTACGGTGTCACGTAACATCAAGACACCTTTCGTTGCTGTTATGTAGTTGATTACTAATGAGGAGCCTGTATATTTTTATAACTGGGTCTCAAGGTTTTGGTCTAGTAAGTGCTCATCCGTATATAAACTTCCTGCAATATTTAGAAAATGCTGCCCTCTGAGCTGCCAGCATGTCCCTGGCCCATGCTGGCAACCACTCAGCCTTACTTGCTGGAGCCTGAGTGCTCGGCCAGGTCCTGACTTACCTAGAGGTCTTTTCAGGTAAGGACTCTGAAAGGGCTCTTACCCTTTTCAGAGGGAAGGGCAGAGGTGCTAGGATCGTAGTAGTGCCGGGGGCCTGCAAAATGCATCTCTGCAAAATGAGTGTGCTCGGTGTTGGAATAGAAGGTCCAAGACCTTTGGAGATATTTGAAGCCTCTCCCAGTAAAGCAGAAGCCAAAGCACTGGGCCCAGGCCAAGGAGCTCGCCCAGGAAGCTGGCCAGAAACGGGGACAGAGTTCCATTTCCCCAGAGCCGGAGTTCTTGTGGCTCAAGGATTGATCCAAGGGGCCCGCTCTGCAGTTGGGGCATAGCAGGCACTGGCTCAGGCCGGCGAGTGGAAAATCCCTTTCTTAGACTCTCAGACTGCCCTGCAGAGGAAAGAGTGTATAGAGCTGTTGGCTGGTGAGACTGAAATAACCCCCAGTAGACAGTCAGGGATGTCCAAGGACACTGGGCCTCATGGGAGCCTAACCACATCTAGAGCTTGAGATGAGCGATGGGTAGAAATTTGCCTTTCAGACCCAAGTGAGGAAACTTCTATGTGTAATGTGTTTTGGGTAGTTTAAAAAATCTACCACCTCCTGGTCTCTGGCACGACTAATTGCCAGAACGAATTGGAGAGTGAGTATTTTCTTGGTCAGCATCTTTGATATGAGGCCCTGGACACAGATCGAGTTGAATCTTTGCTTAGGGTGGCCCCAGTAGGGTCCCAGTGCACCTGAAAATTGGATCTGTCAGTCATCATCTCAAATGAACAAGAACGTCCATATGTGTTTAGTGCCAAAATAACCGACCCTTGAGACCAACTAGGACCTATGTTCTGGGAACTGAAGGACTATTTATGCAGATTCCCACCTCGTCTACCCCGCTGGTCCACACCCTTGACCAGCCTAAAATTGTGTGATATTCCAGAAGTCGATGACGCTGTCTCTGTCATGTCAGGTTGTGTGGATGCTGGCCTGTCTGAACCTGGTCAGACTGTGCGCGGTATGACAGAAGACTGAAGGAGATGGCTGTGACCCCAGGTGTGGCTTCCCAGTCCCACCACAACCTCCATTACTGATCAGTATTTGCAGGAGTGACACAGGAATGCCCTTTGTCGTGGCAAGAGGCATTACATACCTGTCCTGTATAGCACACCTCATTCAAGGGGATCATTCAGTTGGGCGACCGGATCCTGCCCGAGCTGCCCTGGAAGACCCTCTCTGAAAGCTGAGAATCAGCGCATGGGCCCGTTCCAAGGGAGAGAGGTCGTGAGCCCACCACATGCTCACCTGCCCTTTCCCATGCAGACACGTCCACCCAGCACTTTGTGTCCAGTGATATCGAGCCCGTGTGGAGCCTGCCCTGCACCCTTTGTCCTCTTGATCCACTACAATGATCAGTGAAGTGTAAGAAGGCTTCACTCCTCTGTCCCTCCTCCGTCACCAGTTACCACCTCATGATAGTTCCTCACCATAGGGATCCCAGTATACGAGTCCTCTGCTTAATGTTTCCATTATGAGCTGTGGTGTCTCCAGCTTGCACTTGCCAAAGTGGTTGGGAGCAACAGGAGTGTGCAGGTCTCGTTGCATTGTGTGAGGCCCCGCCGGAAGCCCAGACGTGCGTACCTCCTTCCAGGATCCTCCCTGAGGACTGTGAACGGTGTGTGGCTCTGAGCAGAGCAAGCCTGAGGGCCAGCCCCTTCCATGACCAGGGCCTGCTGTTTATTCTCGGACTGAAAAGTTATCCTACAATGAAGTAAGGATGAAAGGGCAATAGAGATTCCAGAAGAAAGTGTTAACATAATCTCTAGGTGGAAAGAAGCTTGATACTTCCGGCCTCGTCAGGAACAGTCTCATCGTGAATGAACTCACTGGAAAAGCAACAGTAAGAAATGCCTTCCACCCTGGCTGGTGTGGTTCGGTGGACTGAGCGCCAGCCTACCAAGTGAAAGGTCGGCAGTTTGATTCCTAGTCAGGGCACGTGCCTGGGTTGTGGGCCAGGTCCCCAGTTGGGGTTGTGTGAGAGGCAACCAACTGAGAAACTGATGTTTCTCTCCCTCTCTTCCCCCCCCTCCCCCTTTTTCTGAAAATAGATAAAATCTAAAAAAAAAAACCTCTCTTCCTCAGATTTGGTTAAGCTCCTTGGTAATAAGCCTAATTGACAAGGAACGTCCCCCTGACCTGATTTAACCACACGGTTCGTCTTTATTTTATTAGCGTGGAGTTAATTACTCAGGAAATGATGGAGGTTGCTATTAGTGCTGATGATCATTCTCAGTGTTCACACCCATTTGCATGGTGCTTCGTTGTTTATGAAGCTCTAATGTGTGTCATCTCATTTTCTCCCAGTGAATTCCTTGCAAAACCCCAACATTTATCAACTTCATTTTCTCAGTGAATCCATCCATTTTATTAATGTGTTAAAAACTCATCTAGTAACCAGATAATTTTCAGAAAGGAAACAGTTGAATTCCCCAGAATTTAGCCTTTTTTTGTTTGCAGTGTTAATTCCATGCTGTGTAATAAGCACTGAGAGAAAATATTTTTCACAAAAATCTAGAAAATGATAGCATATAAAAGCATTAGCAAAGAGAAACTCTATCCAGGAAGACATCTTTTCCATATATCAAAGGAGAAGATATAGATTGGAGCTTCTCACACTATAACCTTGGGGTCTCATTGAAATGCAGATTCTCATTCAGTCTCAGGTAAGACCTGTGTGCATTTGTAACGAGTTCCAGGTGGCCTGGAGATGTAAGCCAGTTTGGAAGTGACGTGATGATGAGTTACCTACTAGGGGACATATTCAGGAGTGTGTGTCACTAGCAGGGACAGTGTAGGAATGAGCAAGTCACAGAGAGTCACCTTTCCTGCAGCACCATCAGAAACAGAAGTTAGGATCAGTCATGCGAACTTGGTGAAGAATTGGAGATTATTCTTTTGAAGTTCTGGCTGGTGAAAAAAATTGCTACCTGATGGAATGACTGCTAAGTTGTATTTGAACCATCTTTAAAAATGAGAGAGAGAGAAAGAATGAGAGTATTTTCACCACGAGATGTCAATGTGTCCATATTTTTAAGAAAAGAATCTTCCCGCTCAGGCCTTTCTTGCCTGAGAGAGCCAGGGGTGGTGGTCAGGTGAGCCTGGGGGTACGGGAGGCCCAGGGGGCACGGGAAGCAGGCAGGCAGAGTGTGTTCCTCAGAGCAGTTGTGGTCAAAACCAAGGGAGATGAGCTCTCCCGTGCGTGGGGTGTGGAAGTGCCAGACCAGTCAGGAGCTTGTAGCCAGCGGAGGGAGCCAGGTGGGAAGAACCAGAACAAAGTCATGGCGAGAAAGAGGCCCAGACAGTGGCCACGGGGGGCCTGAGGCCTCTACTTAGGATCCAGGGCCTCATCCTCTAAGGCAGTCCCCAAAGGAGAGAAGGCTCGGTGAAGAAATGGAGACAGACACAAGTGTGGAGTGCAGGAGGAGGACAGTCGGGCTTGTGGGGCTGGACTGCCTGCCTCAAGCTGAGGAACTTTATTTTTTTTAAGGAAAGAACAAAGAACTGATGCATAGCGTGATTAGCATAACGCAATACCAGGAATTGCTACTATAACTATTCTAATTAAGGGTCGTTCTGACCAGGAAGGCTACTGGGTCCTTTAAAGAGGTGTAAATGTATGGGATGCTAAGCCTGAGCTGGGCCAAGAATGGAATGTCTGCTAGGTTTTAGTGAGCCTATAAACGATACAAAAATGTTCAATAGACAAAGCGACCTTTTCTATAGGGAATTTGAAGTCTTTGTTATTTAGCTGCCTCGGTGAATAGTTACCTCTCCGCCTGAGGGCATTTACGCCGTTTGTATACATTCAGACTTCTCTGTATTTGTTCCCTTGTACTTAAATCATAATACCTGACTGATTTTCCCTGTCTTTTCACCCATATATCCCCATTTATCATTACCCCCATCCAGGGTATAGGAGGGGTAGTCGTCATAATAATTCTAGGAGGTACTGTCCTATTGGGGGAACTTTAATAAAATTCTCCTCCGTATCTCTGGTAGCTAGCCTGCCCATGATTTAATACTAACTTTCCGGACAGGGGGAGTGGAAAGGGGCGTAGTGGTCGGGGGCTTTTGTTCTGCAATTAACAAATCCCTTTGAGCAGCATCAGGGGAATTGTGCAGGTTTTCAGCAGTAAAGTGCAAACGCCAGAAAATTCCACCCCCAGCCACCAATAACAGCAGGGCTGTGCGGAGGGGTGACCCGGAGATCCAGCCATGGCTGCGTCTGCTGTGCAGTCGCGTCTCCTCCGTCCTGTGCCGAAGGTCGGCTGTTGGTCGGCTCCCGACAGGCAGGGTTTCTGGTGAAGGGCCAGGTAGGAAGTGTTTGCAGCTTTGCAGACCGTATTTTCTCCCTCCGCATGAGCGGCCACGTGGTCAGCGGTGTCTGTGTGGGCCTACACTTCCCTCCTGGCCACCTCCTTCCCGGGCCCAGGCCATGCCTGTGTGTGCTTTACAGCAGCACTAACGACACTGAGGCGTAATTATTTGAGTGCGCAGGACGCTGGAGAGGTTTCTGCAGCAGAGCTCTGTAGGGGCCCTAATGTGTGGCTTGGGGGAACTGGGGTGGGAGGGCAGCGAGCTTCCTGAGGAGCAGGAGCGAGCCTCCCTGGGTCGTCACGAAACACCCACAGCAGCAGTGGCCTGGTCATAGCGGGGCCCTTGCGGCAGGGCTCCTACGGGGCGGGGCATGGAAGTTCACGCTTAGCACTGACGCGCCTGGCAGTGCAGGCGGAAGGGAGCTGCTGCGATGGAGCGAAAGGGCCCAGCAGGCGGTCAGTGCTGGTGGCCAGATGGGGAGAGAGCAGGTACGATGGGACAGCCCATGAGCACACTGGGAGAGTCAGCAGTAGGGTGTGCGTCTCGCTTGTGCCCCGTACCCCAGTGACACCTGCTGTGAGTCCACATGGAAGCTTGGGGAAGGAGCTGGTCCCCTGAAAGGCACACAAAGTTGCTGAATCTGGAATCAAGATTGCTGCTCTCAGCCCACTCGTGGTTCACGCACCTCTGTTTCTCCTGAGAGAGGGCAGCCCCCAGTCTGTGTATGTCAGTATCAGTACTGATCGAATGGATTCAGCTGGGCCTTAAGCCAGATGCATGCCCCAGTGGTAGCAGTTTAGCTGGTGTTGCCAAATGAATGGAAAGACCAGAAGCAGTTTAGGGAGGGGTGGGTTTTTTTTTTGTTCTTTTTTTCTTTTTCTTTTTAAAACAGAGGAGCCCTGCGGGCAGATGCCCCTTAGTATTAGGAACTGTAACGAGAAGTGGGTATAGAAAAGGCACCAACGAAAATTTACTTTTGCACCAGACTCGCTCCTGCTGTTTTCTGTCTCCCAGTTTCCTAAATTCTGTGGCTGGAAACCCTGGTTCCCCCGGCTTCTCTCACGACCTTTGGGAAACTGAGCCCTGAATCACGGGGCTCCTCTTGGCCAGCCCGAGAGATGTCAAAGGTGCTTTTTCAGGGAGCAGTGCTTTTCAACAGCCTCCCAGGTGGGGCTTTCTGTCATGCAGGATGATCTCTTGACCAAAAAGACACTTGATGCTTAGATGGTAACTAAGACGGAAACTTAGTTAATGAATACATGCTGTTTCTAACCCAGATACCTCCTTACAGGTATTTGCACCTCGAGCCGGGCAGCAGTGACCATGAGGTGGCTCAGAGGTACTATTTGAAGTAGTTGCTACTTCAATATTTAGTCAAATGGCCTAGGAGGCCTGCCCCCGGGTCCTCCTGAGTCCCCCTCAATGCCCCCCCAAGACCCCTCCAAGTCCCCAGCACCTGAAGGCAGCTTCTCAGCCCAGTAGCACTTCCTTCCCACGCACTGTGTGCCCACTTCGTCCCCTCTCCTGTTCGCACGGTCTCCACGTCCGGTGTTGGGTTAAGTCTCACCCGAGTAGAGCTTCAGCTCTTCCTTGCAGCCGGCTAGGTGAGTCAGTGGTACCGACGCAAGTCTCCTTCAAGGCTGGGCTAAGGTGGAGGGTGGGAGCTTTTTCTGAAGGCCCTGGAAACAGACCCTCCTTAGAAAGAGATGCTGAGGGCCCGCGAGGGAGGAGAGGAAGTCTGTCTGCGCTGGCCCTGCCCGCTGCTGCAGACGAGCCTCGAGGCCTCCCGGCTGCCTTCCCGTTTTGCAGGCTGGACTGGCACCACCTGTTCCCTCCCTGGCGGAGACACCGGCAGACCGGGCTGCACACTCAGGGCCAGAACTTTATGCTGGAGGACTCCACCTTCTGGATCTTCGGGGGCTCCGTGCACTACTTCCGGGTGCCTAGGGCTTACTGGAGGGACCGCCTGCTGAAGATGAAAGCCTGTGGCTTGAACACCCTCACCACGTGAGTGCTGCCAAGCCTGTTCCCCATGGGGCTCCAGCCTGAGTCTGGGCTTCCCCTTGGGAGACCAGCCTGGGGGCTTGCAGCGTGCCAGGGTGGGCGAGGCCTGGCAGAGCCTAAATCTTAGCAGCCTCTGACAGGAAGACAGTCGCTCTTCCTCCTGATCCCCATAGCGCCCCCCACTAGTGGGGATGAGAGATGGGCAATAGAAATAAGCCTGGGACCAGCAAGAGTGCCAGCATGTGCAGGGGAGCATAGAGGAGGACAGTACAGGTGTGGGACAATTGAATTATTAAGTCGTTTTGTTTTAAACAAGCATTCCCTGCCCCCCCCCCACCCCCCACCAACTTATACAGCAAATGAGTGTAGTAGTCTTCTTCAAAACAGCTACCTGGGGAAGCTGTCTGTCAGCAGTTTTCAGCATTCCTTTTCAGAATTACCTTTGAAATGCTGAAGTTTTCATTCTAGCACCTCACACAGTGATTTAGATAAAAAATAGGCTCATGGTGAACAAATTTTGCTCTTTTTGTGGATTTACTTTTCAAAATTGCCAGCAGATATTTGGGTCCAAGTCTAGGAAGTAAAGTGGGTTATCAGACTGCAATCTATTTGCAGGTGAAAATGTAATTACAAATCAAGAGCATAGATTTGCTTGGGTGGTTTATGAACTCGCTTTGAAGACGATTTCTAAAAAGAGTTACAGGAATATTCAGAGCTATGACAACATAGTTGAAACAAATGTCTGTAATTTTCTAGAATCCTTAAAAGGATCTTTATTTGCATATGTAAGTTCTGATCCTGGGGGTCCATTCACACCTTACAGGACTCCTGAAACTTGTGGGAACATTGCTGGACAACCGTTTTGCCCTATGAAAGCAGGATAATCTATTTGCTTAAGCATGGCACTGTTGGGTCTGAATGGGAAGCGATTGAGCCCCCCACCCCCTTTACCTGTGCACAGCCTTTGCACCGCCCAGAGCCACGGCGACTGGGAGCCCAGGGGAGGAGCAGATGTCCTTACTGCCGTCATAGGCCACTCCATACCTCTGCTTCTTGAGTAGGCCCTTAGAACAACTTCGTTTCCCCATCTCTTCAGAGTTAGAAGCTCCATTCTGTTATAGGGCTTGGAGTTTGATGCTTCAGTGAAAAACAGGACTGATGATTGTGTTCTTTACTTTTAACTGTTTTTCCTCTGAAGGTACTTCTCCTTCTCCCATGGAAAGAGGGAAGGAGGTGGGAAGAGGGGAGCACGGCCCAAGCTGCCCTGTGGTCACATGCACTCTTCACTCACATCTTCACACCTTGTTGGCCCTCTCTCCCCTCTCCTAAGGAGGGGGACTCTTAGTCCCCCTGGCCCTGGCCCTGGCCCTGGGTGCTCTGAGGTCCCTCCATCTTTTCACTTAGTTCTTGGTTCCAGTCCTGATGTCACTAAGACAGTGTACCTAGGAAATACAGCTTCAATCATCACAAGGGCTTTTAGGGATAAAGAAGGTAACCTGGCAGATGAAGTGGAATCAATGAAAAGGTCATACCTAAAATTATCTTTCCCGCTCCAGCTATGTCCCGTGGAACCTCCACGAGCCACAGAGGGGCGCGTTTGACTTCTCTGGGAACCTGGACCTGGAGTACGTGCTGTTGCTGCTTCCGTGACCTGCCCTGGGCCCGGGAGGCAGGACGGGGCTGGCCGGCCTTCGTTAGGGACCCTAGTGGCATCCCAGCTCTGTTTGGAGAACCAGACGGAGCCTGGGGTCAGAGCCATGTTCTCCGGACACTGACGGCCTCTGCACCCAGAACCCGGTGCTCTCCAGCTGCAGACCTGTTCCCCCTGGGGGCATCCAGTTCTGCCTCCCCAGAGCCCTACTACCCCATCACTGCGGCCCAGGGGTGCCTGTCCTGTGTCAGCCCTGCTGTGCCATGGGGTCCGGCCCCCTGTTCTGGGACAGGGGTTGCCCCAGGAGGTCCGCAAGGCCACTGGGGTCAGGTTCATTGTTAGGGCCCTTGTCCCTGTCTGACGCCCTTCCTCCTCATGACCCAGGGGGCTGTGCAGACGGTCCTGGGCTGGGAGCCGGTGAGAACCCAGTTGCCAGGGCCTGGGGCCTGTGACCACTGGTGTAGGGTTCCCTGCTGTGCGGGGGGGGGGCAGGGGCTTGGCCTTGCCTTCACTCACCCAGGCGTCTCTGATTGGGAGAGGAAGTCAGGTGGACCCAGGCAGCTCCACCCCCTGCATGCAGGACACCCTCCGCTGGGATGTCTTGAGAGCTGTTGACTTTGACCTTCCCAGGGCCTTTGTCCTGATGGCTGCGGAGATCGGGCTGTGGGTGATTCTGCGTCCGGGCCCCTACATCTGCAGCGAGATCGACCTCGGTGGCCTGCCCAGGTGAGCGGGGCTGTGAGGGCTCTGGCCACAACTCATGTAAAATGCGAATCACACTCATAGGCTTAATTTTGCTTTTAAAGTATATAGTTTCCATTCTGTACTGAAGTTCCTTTTCAGAACGAGTAGCACCCAAAGTAGAGGGCTGGTGTCCCCAGGCTGTGCGCACCCCCAGGCCGAGGGCTCTGAGGGAATCTGGCCACGGGTCAGGCCACGTATCTGCTCTGGGTCGCACTCTCCTCTGCCAAATAGGACACCTCAGACCTGCCTGTCTGTTTCTTAGGGCTGTTATCAGCATTTATTTTTTAAAGTCCAAGTGTTTTGATAAAGTGTAAGAGAAATTATTACTTTTGTTTTTATCTCTTATTTTCAAATTTTAGGCCCTAGTGAGTGGTCTTAGTGGGCGTGGTCTCCACCAAAGTCGGTGGAGTGCTGTGTGGTTGGAGTCGAATCTCCTGGTACCACGTTCATCCCTCGTCCTCATCAGTGTCATCTTAATTTCAAAAAAGACATTCTTATCAGTAGGTGTAATCTTTCCCGTCCTCACCGTGTTCCAGGCAGTTAGACCTGCTCTTCCTCCCCACCCTGTGCACCCCAGGGGAGAGACCGCTGACCCTGTTGGCCATGCTGTCTCCTGCGGGATGCGTTGCTGCGCCCACAGCACAGCCGCCATCCCCGCCTTGTTTTCCCTTTGTCCCCAGCGCTACCAGCCCTGCCCCAGGGGGCGCCAGCAGGCTCTCTCTCCGTCTCCACACTGCCTGGTCCATTTCTTTGTTGCTGTGCCATTCAGCTGGGCCAGGTGCCCTCAGCAGGGCTGTGAACACAGCCGGAGCGGCCTCCCCCCACACCTGGGGATTAGAAAACCGTGTGTCAGCGAGAAATCTCCAGCTCAGCCAGAGCGGGACAGGTGGACAGGATTTAAGTCGTATTTAGCTCAGAAGCAACGAGGCGTCCAGCAATCAGGCCTCAGGCCTCCTTGTGCAGCCCTGTCCACTCAGGCCCTGGTCTCATGGAGGACGGGCCGGTGGGCAGACCCCAGCAGGCCGAGGGGTGCCCCAGCTGGCAGGCAGACTGCCAGTGGGGAGGAAAAGCTGGACCTGTTCGAGGCGAGGTGGGAAGTGGACGTGTCCCTCTAGGGGACACTGCTCTCTCCTCACCTGCTCCACCCTAACACGGATTGATATTGTCCTGACCCTGTGCAGGACTTCTAAATCAGGACCTTTTGTAAGAGTCTTTCGTAAGAAAATATTAAGTCTTTTCTCAGAATTTCAAATGAGATGGGAAGATACCTTGAGTCCCGCTCTGGAACTGAGGCGCCGTGTGCCTCTGGGGCGTGGGGTCACCGCAGACTGGCTGTGGGAAGAGTTAGCCTTCCCGCTCATCGCACCTGCTGATGCAAGTGATGCAAATGAGCCAGGCCAGCATGGACTGCAGCTGGACTGGAGCGGGAGAGGCAGCTTGGGTTTCAGGCTTGTTTTTCTGGGCGACATGGGAGGCTGCCCCTGCGTTCTCCAGTCTCGGCCTAACGCCTTTGTCATGAGACTGTAGAGGAAAAGCTTGAAAACTGGGCCTTGTGTCCAGCGGGAAGCTCTTCTCACTCTGCCCGGCAGCCAGACCTATCGCCAGGAAGCTGGGAATGAATCGCCCCCAGGGCTGGTGTCCTTGGTCCGGGATGTGGAGCTGAGTGCAGGGCTGGGGGTGGGCCACACGTGCTCCTGCATCGTGGTCCCTTGGAATAACCTACCCTTCTGGCTGAGTGGAGGGCATGGGTGGGAGGGGCCTCCAGCCTCATCCCTGGGCGCTCTGAAGCCACTCCCTTTTCACTTCATCACCCTGCCAACAGCAAACCCACAAACATCGGAGCTAATTACCACCCACTCTTTTTTTTTTTAATTCAAGCTGGTTACTCCAAGACTCTGGCATGAGGCTGAGAACAACTTACAAGGGCTTCACCGAAGCAGTGGACCTTTATTTTGACCACCTGATGTCCAGGGTGGTGCCCCTCCAGGTAAAAGCAAGCCAGACCCTGCTCTGACCTTCACCTGTCTTCCTACAGGGAGTCCACAGTCCTAAGTTAGCTCTCAGACCGAGGGGCTTACAGTTCCTCTCAGCTCAGGAACACGTTCTTTCCTACTGCTGGTGACCTGAACTTGGAGGGGCCTGCAGTGATTGTCCTTCTGAAGGTTCATCTGTTTCAGCGTGGTCTCAGGCGGCAGGTGCCGACAGGCAGGCCCGAGTGAGGGCTCCGGCTGCTCCGTGCAGGGCCAGACCGCAGCACTCGATACAACTGAAAACACCCGTCCGGGTCCCGGTAGTACAGTGGCTCCGTTCTACACCGAGAGGAGCATACGAGGGGGGACACCCCCCATAAAACCCCAGAATTTATTTATTAAAAATTATATATTTATTCTTACATGTTTACACTTTAGTTACCTTCAAAATACTCTCTCCATTTGATGCAATACACCTGTTTAGACTTTGTTTTTTTTTTTTGCTGCTCAAACAGTTTTTGAACTCCGATTTTGCTGCCTTTAAGTGGTTCTGCCATTTTTTATTTCACCCCTTCCACATCAGCAAAATGTTTCCCTTTGAGGACATTTTTTCATCTGGGGAGACAAAACAACATTGCTCAGGGTGACATCAGGTGAATAGGGAGGGCGGGGCGTGGGGCTCATGCTGTTTATGGTCAAAAACTACTGACCGCTCAGCGCAGTGTGGGCAGGTGCGCTCATAAATCACGCATCATGAAATGGGCAAAAGGGTTGAAAGAGTCTTCAAAAAAATGGACTGAAGTGAAACGCAGCCTCTCACAACAACGCCAGCTATTACATGATACAGGTGGGTCCTGGAACACTCACCTAGCGGGGGAAGCCAGTACTATAAAGGGCCCGCCCCCCGGAAGGTAATTCCATTTTGGGGGAGGGTCTCCCCTTATATGTCGATAGGCCCATGCTTGTAAGACAGTAGGATTCTTGTAATTATAAAATTACAATTGATGGCTTTTCAAGGTACATTCTGCTGCTGCCAAAAAGGTGCTGCATGGTACACACATTCGTTATTCAAAGCATATGTGTTAAAATGATTTGGGGAGAGAAAGTATCTTAATATTACGTGTAGAAATTGGAAGCAATAAAAAAGCAGGAATGGGAATAATTAACCCAATTGCTTATATAAAAAGTGAAAAGAATGACACTGATTAATAGATCAACAAATTAGTACATAAAGACAAAATTAGCAGATCAACAAAAATAGCTCCTGAATCAACGGTGTTGAACAAGGAGCACGCATACATCAAAGGAACTGTTTGATCATTTGTAGGGTAGGCAAATAAAACAAAGGAACTCAGTTAAATTTGAATTTCAGGTAAATAAGTTTTTAAAAATTTTTTTTTATTTTTCAGTATCATATATCCCAGATATTGCATGAGAAATACATTAAAAAAATTCATTGCCTATATAAAAATTATTAATTGTAAATTCAAATAATAAGGGGATCCCCAAGAAAATCAGAATTATTATTATTATTTTTTTTAAAGTCCTTAAAGGGAAACATTTTGCCCATGTGGAGGAGGTGAAACAAACAGCAGAAGCACTTACAGGCATCAAAACTGACGAGTTCAAAACCTGTTTTGAGCAGCGGCAAAAACATCTCGGTAGGTGCAGTGCATCAAATGGAGAGTAGTTTGAAGGTGACTGAAATTTAAACATGTACGAATAAATACACAATGTTTTATAAATAAATACCAGTGTTCGGGGGCCCCCCTTGTATAACTGGATGTCTTGTATTTTTATTTACTAAATCTGTCAGTCCTAATCACAAAAGAAACTGGGGAATTACTAGCCTGGATTTCTACAGGAAGATGGGCTACTCAGATGAGTCAGCAGGATGGCCTGGAGGTGCGGGAGGACGCAGCAGGGAGGGCCATGCCAGGAATATGACTCAGAAGCATTCTTAAATATGGAATTGTTTTCTGGTATAACATAATTATTTTATTTCTTTACTGTGGTAAAATATGACATGGAACTAACCATTTTAATCATTTTTAAGTGTACAATTCAGTGGTGTTAAGCACAGTCACGTTCTTGTGCAGTCATCACCAGCCATTTATTTCCAGGACTTCTTCATCTTCCCAAGCTGAACCTCTGCCCCCATCAAACACCAGCACCCTGCGTTCCCGCCCTGAGGCCCTGGCAGCCACTGTTTTACTCTCCCTCTCTGTGAATTTGACTCCTCCGGGGGCCTCATATAAGTGGAATTTACAGCGTTTGTCCCTTCATGGCTGGCTCCTTTTAGTTAGCGTAACGGCTTCCAGGTTTATCCGTGTGGTGGCGTGTGTCAGAATTTCCTTTTTTTAAAAAGGCTGAATTATTTTCCATTGTGCATATATACCACATTTTGCTTAGCCAGCCATCCTTGAATGGGCACTTAGGCTCTTTTGAAGCCCCATGAGAATAATGCTGCTGTGCACATTGGGGTGCAAATACCTGTTCCTGCCCCTGTTTTCACTTCTTTTGAATATGCACTTGGAAGTGGTATTTCTGGATGATATGGTTAGTCTGTGTTAAATTTTTTAAGGAGCTGCCATGTGTTTTTCACAGCTGCACCATTTTATGTTCTCATGGGCAATCCAGTTTCTTGGCATCCTGGTCCACACTTGCTGTTTTCTGTTTATTTGATAAAAAGTCATTCTAATGGATGGTATCTCATGGTGGTTTTCATTTGAATTCCCCAATGATTAGTGATGTGGAGTACTTTTTCATGTGCTTACTGGCCATTTGTTTGAATACACACTTGTTTGTATTCTTTAGAAAAAATATCTATTCAGATTCTTTGCCCAGTTTTTGAGTTTTTTGTTGTTATAGTTGTGCTTTGTACATGGTGGATATCAGTCTTCTATCAGATGATTTGCAAGTATTTTCTTCCATTCCAAGGGTTGCCTTTTTACTCTCTTTGATTGCATCCTGTAATGCATAAAAGTTTAAAATTTATATTAAGTTTCACACATCTTTTTTTGTTGCCATGTCTGGGAAATCACTGCCAAATCCAACGTCACAAAACTTCTCCCTTATGTCTTCTTCCAAGAGTTTTATAGTATTAGCTCTTAAGTTTAGGTTTATAATCTATTATGAGTTAATTTTTGCATATGGTGTAAGGTAAGGGTCCAACTTTATTTTTTTTGTGTGTGTGGATATCCAGTTTTTCCCACCACCATCTGTTAAAAAGATGATCTTGTCACGCTTGTTGAAAATCACTTCACCATACATGTGAGATTTCATTTGGGCCTCTATTCTACTCCATTGGTTTATATGTCTGTCTTTACGCCAGTACCATGCTCTTTTGATCACAATAGCTTTGTAGTAAGTTTTGAAAGCAGGAAATATGAGGCCTCTGGCTGTTTTTAAAAAACAAACAAACAAACAAACAAACAAAAAACCCCACATTGTTTTGGCTATTTAGAGTCCCTTGAAATTCCATGTGGATTTAAGGGTGGAGTTTTATGTCTACACAAACATCCCTGGGATTTCAGTAAGTCACATTGAGTCTGCAGGTCGCTTGGGTCACTAACAATATTAGACCTTCCCATCTGTGAACACAGGTTACCTTTCCATTTATTGGTCCCTTCTTTAGTTTCTTTTAGCACTGTTTTGCTTTCAGTGTGCAAGTACTTTGCCTCTCGATTGAATTTATTCCTAAGTGTTTTAATCTCTGACGCTAGTGTAAATAGAACTGTTCAACGGTAGTGTCTAGAAACAATTTAACTTTTTGTATGTTGATTTCATATACTGCAAGTTTTCTGAATTTATTTATTAGTTCTAATAGTTGTTTTTGTGTGTGGATTCTTTATGGTTTTCTACATATATGAGGTGTGTCCAGAAGGTATCCAGCTATGTAATATGGAAAAATAGAGACATTTATTGAAGAAGATACAAGATACAAGAAACGTACATAGGACAATGGCACCTCAGTCCCCTTCAAAACAGGCACCTTGGGACCTCACACAGTTCTCCCAATTGCCATCAGCTGCCCCGTTGTATTTTCCTGAATCTCGTCAACATTCTGAAATCTCTTCTCTTTCAAAGATTTCAGTTTTGGGAAAAGTCAGAAGTCACAGGGCACCAAATCTGGGCTGTAGGGGGCTTGAGTCACCTGGGTGATTTGATGTTTCCCCAAAAAACCCTGCAAGAGACAGGATGCACAAGCAGGTGTGTTGTCATGATGAAGCTGCCAATCACCAGTTGGCCATAGCCGTGGCCTTCCGAATCATCCAAATGGCTTCGGCAGAGGAATGTTCAAGCTTAATGCAAAATCTGATGCAGATTCATTGCTCTACTGGCTCAGTCGTTCTGAATGTGACGGCCACACAGTACACATGCTCACTCAATGGCATCTACTGCCCCCACTGACGAGTACAGTGAAGTCATCATTATTCACACACGTGCATTCCAGGCTACTCTTCTTGGCTGCCAGTTTATATCCATGCTGTAAACATCAGTGTTACAAACCATTCTCATTGTGTTAACAGTGGCTGGACTTTTTCTAGCAAACCTCCTATGATCGTGTCTTCAAAAAGAGATAATTTTAGTTCTTTCTTTCCAATTTGGATGCCATTGATTGATTGACTGATTGATCAATCCAAGGTACCACTATAAATCTCTAGAAACAGTTTCTGAAGAAAGGCACACACCTGAGGTCCAAGCTTTGCTAACATTTCCCGTTTCAGCTGCAAATCAGACGAGACCTCCCCTAGTCCACTGCACAGCCCACAGACAGCCCAGAACATTGCAAACAAGTTCCGTTTTGTTTCTTCAATCTTGAGGGAGGGAAGTGGGAATTGGGATTTTTTTCTTTCTGACTGCCGTGCTACACGAGGGAGGAGTGGGGCAAGGGCAAGCAAAACACCACGCAATTTCATACTGTTTTGAATATCTTTCTTGATGCGGCATTCCTTGGATTGTTTACACACTTGGTTGGCTTCCAGAGCTCCTGCAGAGTTGTTTTGGTCAGTTTATTTGATGCTTCCACAGGGGAACACAGTCCTGGAGCTTCCCACTCTGTCTTATGACGTTGCTCTCAATTATATACCAAACCTTTGGTGACTTTTGCTTACACATGGGATATTTCGATACTAACTGGTGATAAGTAGGATGAAATTAGGCAATACAGTTCCCTAATACAGACTCACCTTCGGATTGTTCCTTGCGTTTCCCTAGTACAAGCATGGAGGACCCATCATCGCTGTGCAGGTGGAGAACGAATATGGCTCCTATAACAAAGACCCCGCCTACATGCCTTACATCAAGAACGTAAGTACCAGCTCGATTCATTTCTTCCTAGTCCTTCCTCTAGAATGCACTGTAGGCTATGGTGTCACAGTAGGACTAACACTTTTCTGATGTTAATGCCACATCTCTCAGTGCCTTTTATGAATGACTAAATTCTTTCTCCATATGCTCATTTCAGTAGGGCTGTCACTTGTCTCCCCTTTACTGATTGAGTGTGACTGGGGGCGATAGCTCATCCATGGCATTGCGGGGCCTGAGAGTAAAGGAATTGACTTATCTGAGTGGTGGGGATTAGGGAAGCCCTCCTGGAGGGATGGCTGTCATTCCGGCGTCTGAAGTTTTGCCTGCACATTGACTTCACCTGAGGATTTTAGAAAGTCCCTGGGCCCAGGCCACACACAGCACTAATTTAAGACTCTCTGGGTGGCACTCACATCCGATTTCAACGTGTGGGCGAGGCGGCAAACCGCTAATTTAATATGTGGCTGCTCAGGTTTCTGTCCCTCAGTGGCTGAGAGCTTGAAAAATGCCCTCAGTTTTCTAGACTTCCGTTTTCTCTTCTGTGGAGTGGCACTAATGAGGTTATTGGCCTGTCCGAATTATGCTGTACGTGAGGTCACACAGCTCAGTACTGTTCTAGGCACAGTGGTCAGTAAATAAGACTTGGGACTTGGGTAGAATTGTCAGGATTGGTTTTGGGTCCATTGGTTTAGAAGGCTTGACCACGGTGTGAGTTGAGGAAATGTTAAGGGGTCTCCGAATCCATCTAATTAAGTCTGTCCTGCCTTCGGCTTTTGGAACCCTGCACAGCATCTCTTCTGCCGTCACGGGCAGATTCATTTTCCATCTGGAAATTACTTCAGTCTCTGCAGACAGGTAGGCTGAGGCTTGAGCATATCAGCTTGTAGGTTCTCGTTCACTCTTCCTCTTCCTTCTTCACCTGCAGAATGCTCTCAGCCTAGGGAGCAAGGCTGGCTCTAGGCAGAATGACATTTCTAAAGCTGGAGAGGGGAGAGTTCAGTCCTGATGGTCAGTCTAGCCACTGCCTAATCAGACCATGCCTCCAGCTTCCTGTTTGTCTGTGAATTAGCTGGCAAGACCCCAGCTAGGGCGCAGGATGGGGAACACCCCCTGCTCACTTCCCCCCTCTGCCCATCTCCGGGTGCTGGGGTGTCTCTAGCCAGTGGTTACTGAATTACTGAGCTGCAAAGCAG
The DNA here is from genome assembly GCA_004026545.1 of Mormoops blainvillei. NCBI lineage: Eukaryota > Metazoa > Chordata > Mammalia > Chiroptera > Mormoopidae > Mormoops > Mormoops blainvillei. The sequence goes on along the minus strand of PVJD01007248.1, from coordinate 26,802 downwards.
CAGAGCTCCGCTGAGGGCAGGAGGGGAGAGGCAGCCCCTCGGGACCTCCTGCTCAGTCCTGTCTTCCTGGTGCCTGGGAGAGGCATCCCCAGGTGAGACAGGTGGGCCAAGAGAAGCAGCAGCCCAGCCTGTCATCCTGGAGCTCTTGGGAGGATGTCCTCCTGAGCTGCCGTGCAGCTTTTCCTGGGGCGTTGTGGACATGGGGACACCATCAACATAAATGACCTTGGACAAGTCACTTTACCTTTCTGAGCTTTATTGTGTCATGTGCAGTGGGGACAAGAACGCCTTTCCCTGAGGCTGCCGTGGGCACACAGTGGGATGAAAAGCACAAGGCCCCGACCTGCGCTTGGCAGGTGACTGGTGCTCAGGGCGCAGCCACTCAGTGCCCATGGGAGGCCCGGGGTGAAATGTATAGCCATAAAAGACAGTCGCTGTCCGTGTTTTCAGCCACACAGCGATGCTGTGTGCATACGGTGGGAACCTAAGCGAAGTTGGTGAAATGTCAGTGTCTGGCTGGCTGGAGAGTGGTGAGGCGGTGGCTTTCCAGGGTTTGATAAAAATCTCACTGTGCCTTGTAGGTTAAACTCCTGCAGCTTCTGTTGCCCTGAGAACGAGGGCCCCTCTGCTCCTCCCTTACCAAGCCTGGGATGAGCTTTGTTCATCCATTGGGTTATCTTTCTGTCTCCCCTGTTCCCAAGAGAATGGGTTGAAAATAAACAGCCTTGCATAATGTCTGCAGCCAAGTGATGGGCACATCCCCCTGGCTGGGCTTCCCGATCCCGAGTGGCCCACAGCCCAGTCCAGAGCGTTGGCCGCAGACTGACCCTGGGTTGAGGCCTGCACTTACTCATCGGCTCTGCGCCCACAACACTTTATCTCACTTCTCTGAGGCTCTGCACGGATCTGTGCGGTCCAGAGGCTGGTTGTGGAGACTGTGTAGGTCAGCCTGTGTAAGTACAGTGCTTAGCAGAAGGCCTGGGTGACTGCAAAGGCTTCACAGTGTTAGCGGTTGTTTTCAGTGAAAAATGGTTATCGCCCCTGAGCACTGCGTGTGCCCTTGCATTTCTTCATCTGCAGATTTATAGCCTTCAAGGTGCGCTTACTGTCCTACTGGGCATGTGCAGTGTACATGGGCACGTGACTGTGGCGTGGCGGTAACCAGGGCCCACCCTGCAGGCTGCTTGCTCCTGGTGAGGGCCAAGTGGGAGGAGTGGCCTGTCCCCGAGGCCCTGACCCACTCTCGGGTCCCTGCGGTCCCTCGCTGGGTGACAGTGTGGCAGCCGGCCTCGCTGAGCTGGTCGCGGAATGGCCCTGCCTAGGAAGAGCCCAGCAGCCAGGCAGGGCGCCTTGCCAGAGCCCGACGGCCCTGCCCCTGTGCGCTGGACTTCCTGTGAAGGGAGCTTTGTTGAACGTGGCCGCACATAGACAGGGCGGGTTTCTCTGTTTTTAGCAGAGAAATGAAGGCTGTGTTTGAATCTCTTCCTCTTTCCATGACTGCTCCTCGCCGTGGCCCAGCAGGAGCTCTGAGGAACGAGGAACTTTGACGACTCTCATTCCTCCCACAGGCCTTGGAAGACCGAGGGATTGTGGAGCTGCTCTTGACCTCAGACAACAAGGATGGCCTGAGCAAGGGGGTCATCGACGGAGGTACCTGCGTGGGGGCGGGGTCAGCGCCCTGGCCTGGCTGTGCTCACTCCCCTGACAGCCCCGCCACATGCGGAGCTGCTCCGAGGTCTGTCCTTCCCCCTTCTGCACGGCACTGGGCCCCGAAGCTCTGGGCCTGCAAGGGCTGCGGCCTCTGTGTCAGAGACGGACTTGCCGTGCCCACCCTGGAGCTGGTCTTCCCCTTCTGCTGGCACTTACACTAGCCGTGCTGGGCAGACTGCAAGACCCAGGGAGCATGAGCTGGGCACCGGGGGTCTCTGAACGCCTCTAAAGAGGGCTGGACAGATGAAGCACTGGACGCACTGCAAGGATGGGCCCCTCCAGTCCTGCCCAAATCATAGAGATGACAGGCCCTTCTGAGGGCCCGGGCAGCCCCCGCAGGGACAGCGAGTTGGCTGGCAGGGAGGGTGCTGCAGATAACCGCGGCGTGCCCTCCACCAGCCCTGCGCCCCTCCTGTTACTGCAGGGGCGCACAGGCCGCTCCCCACTTGCGCACCGAGTCCTTCTCCCCGCGGCTCCTCGAGGGCTTGCTCAGCAACTCCCCCTTTGACCCTGGGTCATCGACCTTCCCTGCTCTTGGGTCATTCCTGCTTTCGTGTAGACATGTTGTTACTTCTGTCTTCTACAGAAAAGCCTCTTGACTCGTTCCCCTGCCCGGAGGCTCCCCTCTCAGCAGCTCCCCCCAGGTGCCTGCTCCCTGGCTCCCTCACCCCTTGCCCCCGCCCCCCACAAACCATGGGGAGCACATTCCACCTTCCCAGTCACTGTCACTGACATGGCTCCGCCCAGGTCCCGGCCACCTCCATGTGACAGATTTAAGTGGTTAGTCCTCACTGCCCCGACCCGTCTGATTTTATTTGTGAGCAACTGTCCTCCTCGCTCCCTTGGGCCCGTCCCCACAGTGGGCATCCAGGGCGCCACTCCCCGTTTTTCTCTACCCTCAGGGGCAGCTCCTTCTTGGTATTTTATCCCGGTCACTCTCTCTCCCTGAGCTCTAATGTTCAAATTCTTTGCAGCTCACTCCTTGGAGTGAGCCCTCTATCTGGTGGCACCTGGCGATGCCACAGGCTTTAAGTGCTGCCTCTGTGTTGTAACCAGGCCTTTCCTAAACCCCTGCCTTACCTCTGCCTCCTGGGCTTGCCCCCTGTCCCTGGGGGCTGACGGCCTCTGGGGGACCATCAGGGACCCGACTTGCCTGTTTCCCTCCGAGAACCTGCCCCTCCTGTTCTTGGGAAATTGCAGCCCCATTTCCCCGCATTGCGCAGCCCCTAATCCTCATAGTCAACTCTCGGCCCCTCTCCTTCCACATGCCGGACACACAGCCACCAGCAAATCCTTTTTGTCTTAGCTTTAGCTTCAAAATTTATCTGGGATTCAAATAATTCTACCTCAGCTATGACCGTCATTTCTCATCTGCATTATTGCAACAGCATTGGAACTAATCTCCCCCTTTTTTCCCCCTACTGTCGACTCCCTCGCAACTTTTTCTCAACATAGCAGCCTTTGAAAATGTCATTCAGGTCACCTCACCCGCACCCGAACTCCAGGTGCACGCTGACACGCACACAGTGAAGCACAAATTCTGAGGGTGACCTAGAATGGCCTCCTGCACGGCCTCTGCTTCCAACCTGCCAGCTGTCTTCTGCCCATCCCTGGCCCACCCTGCTCCTCCCTGCTGGCCTCCCTGCTGTTCCTCACACAGGCTGGACGCCCTAGCCTCTGCCAGGTGTGCAGGTCATGGCTGCTCCACTTCCTCCCCACTCTTCTGCGGTCACCTCAGAGGAAGTCAGCCTTCGAGCACCATTCGAAATCGCAGCTCATCCTGGGGCTCTGTTCGCCTGTAGTTTACCATCTAGCATTCTGGGAAGTTTCTTTGTTTGATTTACCTGTTTCAGCACAGCAGTAAGCTGCCTGGGGCCTAGCTGGTCCTGGTCCTGGACACCTTTAGTGCACGAAGGATGTCCTGGCGGCGACCAGCCCTCCCTGTGGGCTCCGGCTGCTGCGCTGGTCTCGACCACGGCACATGGGCACTTCACTGTCCCCCTGCGTGGCCCTGCACTGTCTTGAACATTTGAAGAGAGGGACCTGCATCTCTGTAGCCCTGGGGCCAGCACCTGGTGTGCAGCGGGCTCTCTGGGAGCGCCTGTTGGATGAGGCTCTGTTCCCAGGCAGTGAGTTCAAGCACCCAGGCCCTGTCTCCTGATGAGGCCCAGCCGCTGTTCCTCTTGTTTCCACGCGGTGGTGCTGTCTCCCCGTCGCTACTGTCAAAGCCTCCAGCTCCCAGCCATCTGGTCCCGTCTGGTCCGGGTGTGGGAGGCTGGGTGAGCTGAGGCGGGGCAGGTAGGGAGGCAGGGTCCTTTGAGGCTGCTGCCTGGGCTCGGAGTGCAGGCACTCGCTCTGCAGAGGAAAGCCTGGTGGGAACTGGGAGCCGTCACGCGCCCCCACCCCTCCCGGCCCCAGGAGCGCTGCCTGCTGTCTGCTGCCGCTGCCTGGGATGGTGTGCTTCTCATTTAATTAAAAGTGGAATTATAGTTACACATTCACAAGGTATAAAAGTCAAATCTTAGACATGCTTATCAAGAAATACTGTGCAGCCTGCCTGCTCCCACTCCCCAGAAATGACCATTTTGAACTCTTTCACTTTTCTTCTGGCATTTTCCTTGATGATTCCAAATCATGTACGTACAGAACTCTGCCTTTATGGATTTAAAAGGCCACCGACTGCCTCCGTGGTCTGGCCGAGGCTCGGGTTCCCTTTGCCGCCTCGCCTGTCCTGCGTAGCCACCTCCCGGTTTCTGTTACCATCAATAGTCAGGGCATGACCCACAGGTAACATCCCCCGCAGGCCTGGCACCGTGTCCGCCGGTCACGCCCTGGGTGTGAATTGACTCACTTTGTGTGCTCAGTTGTCACTTTCAATGTAATTATCCCACTTGTTTTTCTTTGCAATTCTCTTTTCTTTCTATCCTTTCCCTTCTCTTAAACGCTTTACCAGACACCGTCCACTCTTCTCTCACAGGTGTTTTTCAGGTGCCTGTACGTGTCAGACTCTGTATGAAGTCTGACAGCACTGTTGGCCGCCTGACTGTCTCTGACCTGTGTGGGCCCCTTGCATGGTCACCGAGGCCGGCCAGTGTCTCCTGTTGGACCCATGGCTTGGAAGGCACGGCTGTGTCATCTCCTCACATCCGTCGCTGCTGCCAAACGACAAGGACACCCTGGGCCTGATCCTCTTCTATGCCCTGCTTTTCCCTCTCCTGTTGCTGGGGAGTTTTAGAATGTTCCTCTGTCCTCAGTATTCTGGAGTTCACGGTGCTCTTCCTGGACACGAGACATTCTCCCTCTCGTGGCACTGCTGTGGCCGCTGGGAGTGGAATGGTGGTGGTCGCCAATGTGGGACATTCAGCTGTTGCGTTTCTCATGTGCCTTCCTCTCTCTTTTTGGTCTTTGGTCGTTCCTCTTATTTGTGATTGGACTCTCATAGCGACTCTAAGTCATTTATCTTTTTGCTTATTTGTCTCTTTCCCCTCTTATTCTATTTTCTGGGTGACTTCCTCAGCTTTTAATCTTCTAGTCCTGTTACTTCCTGGATCCCATTTTTCTTGAGTGTATTTCTTTTCCTACGGCACACTTTTTAAATGGGTACTTCTTTCTTCTTCCTCTCTGAAGATTGTTTTTTTTCATCTTCCTGTTCTGCCCCACCTTCCGTGCGAGGGCACTTACTCGGTTGTCTGGCCCTTGACCGGGCAGTTTAAGGAAGAGGCGCTGACCGCCCGCCACTCGGGAACTGAGTGCTCGGAGAGGCTGGGGCAGGCGTGCTGCTCTGGGGGGAGAGCGGGCCATGGGGGACTGTCTCAAAGAGGCAAACCCAAATGTCAGCGGTTGGAGAAACTGTCTTTAGCTCTATTAAATGTTTCAAGGGAAGACTCCTTTGGTGTATTGCTACAGATATTCTGGGAGCAAGTGGGAGGAGTGGACAGGACGCCCCTTGTGGATTGTCCGTATTCCCCTGTCACTTCTCTAGCCCACACTCTGCTGTGCCCACCCCTCCCAGCCTGGAGACGTCAGCTTCCCCGCAGGGACAGCCACCGGTGGGGATAGAGGCTCAAGGAATGCTTGGACAGAGGGCGGGGCTGGCCGTCCGTGAGGCGATGGCCTGTCGTGACTCCCACTTTCCTAGGCCATGTACCAACCCTCTCCCTTTTTCAGTCTCCCGAGATTTTCTTTGGGCCACCTTTGCCGTGTCTCCTCTCCAACTCTTGTTCCTCACAGCCTGCCTTTTCCTTCCTTTACTTTTATTTTAGTGCAGTGTCAGGAGCGGTGGGAGTAGATGCTGTGTTCAGTTAGCCGTGCCGGTCCTGCCGATGTGAGATTTCTGCCTGGTCAGCTTCCGACTGGCATCTGCCCTCAAGGAGTTTCCACGTTAGGTGGGGCGGGGGTGATGTAGGGTCTTACCCAGGGGGTTTCTGGGGAACAGTGACATTGCAGGACAATGGGTCGGTGTCAGGTGGACCTGCAGGTGGGGTCCTGCTCTGCTGCTCACAAGCTGTGCGACGCTGAGGCAAGCTACTCAACCCTGGGGCCTCCCTGCTGTTTGTTTTTAGTCACCGGTAATCAGGGGCTCGTGTCGGACAGGAAAGCGTTAAGGCTCCCAGCTGGCCAGGCCTGGGCAGGACTGCTGGGCCTCAGGCCACGGCCGGTGCGGGCGAGGCCCACATCTGGCGGACAGAGCAGTCAGGGGGACTCGGGGCCGAGTTCTGCCACGGGGGTGGGCCCGGATCCGTGGTCACAGGCCAAATACGGCACGTCTTTCTCAGGCATGCCTTTCCTGGGAGGAGAACCATTTAAAATATAAATTTAAATTTAAAAAATAACACATTATTGGGTAGAAGAGAAAATTACCCTCCTCTAAGATGTAAAAGGGGAATCTTTCTTTAAGTCATTGCCCCCCGTACTAGATGCTTGAGGTTCAAAGTAAAGATCAGACTCCAGGCTCCTACAAAAGCGCCGTTAACAGAAGCGCACACTCCTATTGTAAAACCTGCATTCACCAAGAACACGCGCTCGGTGGGCAAGAGCTCCACACGGGCTGTGCGGAGCGGTGGGGCTGTCAGGATGGGCGAGATAAACCTGACACCGGAGGAACTCGGCTCTAATTGGAGGTGGGAAACAATGTCAAGACTCGTTAATTTATTTTGCTGGTGAATTAAGAAAGGTCTGGGGTAATTCGGGAAATCTTCTGGCTTCAAGACAATACTTAGTGTCTCTTTCCTTCTTCCCATTCACAGTGCTGGCCACCATCAACTTACAGTCACAGCAGGAGCTGCAGTTACTAAGCACCTTTCTCTTACGTGTCCAGGTAAGTCTGGCCCAGGGAAGCTGTCTGCCCTGCTCCACCCGAGGGTGGGAATTCCAAGGAAGAGTTAAGCTGAGCCTCTCTTGTCAGGAAGCCTGCTGTCCTTTGGAATGTGGGCACTGGTGCGCGGTGTCCCCGTGTGGGCAGAGGGACTCTGGGCTCTCAGCCTTTGGCTCACAGCCCTCCTTCTGCACTGCGGGTCCCTACCCTGTGCACCACATAGCCATGTCCCTGGCTGGGGCGGGGGCGGGTGGTGTGGAAGCCGCTCTGAGGCGCTCGTGTGGGCTGATGTGTGAATGCGGTTTCCACCCGTTGAGAAAGGGGATCGTTTCTGGAGCTCTAAGCTTGGTGTGCTCACAGAGGTCTCTTGACTAGAATTTTGTGGATTCAACTAGGTCCGGACTGCTCAGATTGGGCCCTGGGACTGGGGGCAGGGTGGGAGGGGGGTGCATTGGGGAACTTGCCTACCCTGTACTGCACACATCTGACCTTGGCCCGTAAGGCCCCTCTGAGCCTAGAAACATATGGTTGCCCGCACAGCAGAAAGCCTGGTCCATTCCAGCTCTGAAGGAGAGAAGAGCTTCTGGAGGTATCTCGACATCCATCAGACAGATGGGAATTTGCAGTTAAATCCTATTCTGACTGACTTCTCTTCTCTCAAGTGTGTTTCTCTCCTGAGGGTTTAGCTGTGATGTTGCCATGGCAACTGGGGCCCCATCTGTCACCGCATGTTAGTGAGAGTGCGGCTGCCCCGAACTGCCACCACTGTTGGATGTGCACACGCTCCCTGGGCCCGGAGCGAAGCTACCTGTGCCCCCCGTGAACAGACGCCATGTGGAGGTGCTGGGGTGGTTCTGCACCTCAGCCGTGTGTTTTTAGAGCAGAGGTAGAGACCTAAGACAGCCGTCTGAAGTCACGAGGGCAGCGTGAAGTCATGTAGCATGAGGGCCACCCGTGTGTATGATGCAGCTACTACTGGGACCAGCAGGATGGGTGGAGAAGTTGCCCCGGAAGAGGTGGGACTGGCAGATTTTGTTAGGCAGATCAGAGGAGACAGGGGATACCGGTGGGCCCATGTCTAGCCCCTTCTCCCATCTTTCCTTTCTCCACTGGTTACAGGGTGCCCGCTCTGTCCTGGGATGGGGCTGGGCCTGTTCCACTGCAGGGACTAGGACGACAGGACCTCTGGCTTCATGGAGCTGCAGCCTGCGTGGGAAGCAATGTATCAAATAAGCAATCACTCAGGGACTGAGTAGGCTTGTACCCACCTGACGTCTGTCCAGAGACGGTCCAGGAAGCCGTGAGCTGCCCGCCTGCCCCCCGTGGTGCACTCCCTCCTCTGGGAAGCAGGGATAATGACAGCACCTACTCACGGGGCTGTTCGAGGGTCACATGAGGTCACGTGTGGGAAGCACGCAGGCAGCATGTTGACTCCTTCCTAGTTACCCTTGGAGAAGCGGCCCCACCTGTGGCCCCAGGCTGGGTTGTCCTGTGGACAGAGTAGCTCTGCCTGAGCTTCAGAGATGTCTGTTTCCCTCAAGGCGGGGGATGTGGCTGCTCCCTTGTTTAGATCAAAGGCTCCTTTGGCTGGTCCAACAGTACCGGCCCCGCTGCGCTTCCCTCTGGGGGCCGAGCAGCGCCTCCCTGGCCCTTCACGTCCGCGTCCAGTGCTGAAGGTGATGACGGGGAAGGCTCCCTAAGCACGTCCTAGGTGTCGTGCGCTATGGGCCAAGGGCTGGATGTGCAGTGTCTCATTTGGTTTCCCAGCCCCTGGGCAGCTGGCCGCCATTGTCCCCACTCGGCAGTGAAGGAGACAGCCTTGTAGAACAGATAAGGGATGCGGCGGTGCGCGGCAGGTTAAGGTGCACGCAGCCTGAGCAAGTGCACAGCGCAGTGACCGGGGCCACTGGTGAACGCTCCAGCCCTGGCCCCAGTATCCTCAAGTCAAAGAGTCCCCTCCCGGCCCTGGAGGCTACTGACACGCGGGCCTTAGAGTCTATGTCTCCCTTCCAGTGACCTGAAGGGCCTCCTGTGTGTCCCCTTCTTCGCAGGCAGACAGCTGTAAGGAAAACCAAGCCACCAGTCTTGCCAAAAAATAAAAAAGTCATGGCTCTACTTTGGCCTTTCCCCTGGCATGGTTGGTGCCGTCTACTCCGTGGCCCATGAGTCTGCCCCATGGCCTCGGCTCAGATTTCGTTGCTTCGCATTCGGTTGTCTCTAAATGTATTGCGGTCACTAACAGAGAAGGCGTGTGATGAATGCGGAAGGCTCTCGTGGGGATCCTGGAATACCGGCAAATGCGTGCTTGCCCTCTACTCCCCCACGCCGCCCCCAGGGAACTGCTCTGGTGCTTCTGCAAACATGGCAGAGTAGGGCCCTGGGAACAGAGCCTGCACCCTGGGCAACCCTGTGCTGAAGTTAGTGTCCCAGCCAAACTCTGGGGCCAGGCACGACTGCGAGCCTGCTCTGCGAGTGGCTGCACTGCGGCGCCCTGCTCTTCGACTCCAGTTTTGTAAACTACTGTTGAAACTAAACTGGGCCTTGAAGAGGGGCCCACTCTGCAGCCCTCTGACTCCTCCAGCTAAAAGGAGGCAGCCACAGAGGGTCTGCATCCACAGTAAGCCACTCAGAAGGGGCTGCCCCCACTGACCTTTCTTCCTGGGAGAGGATAGGCAAAGCCTATCAAAGTGGCTTGAATCCAGAAAAGGAATCGGCGTTAAGAAAAGCCTCCCAAGGCAGATGCTGGACGCCGATGAAGACTTGCCTTGGAACAGACGCCCACGCTCTCGCCAGCCCTGCACACAGCAGGGTCTGCTGCGCGCGCCACCTTCGGGGGCCCATTCTGCTCCCCACCTGCCACGTGGAGGCTGCGCCTGAGGCCCAGCCGGGGCAGGTGCATTTGTCCTCACCTGTGCTCTGCTTTCAGTGGCCTCCAAGGCCGGGAGAAGAGCCGGCAGGACAGAGGGATGGCATTCCCCTCCAGGAAGGCTCCCCTCTGTCTGCCTCTTTTGACCAGCTAACTTCTCACTTTGTGGTGTCCAGGGGGTTCGGCCCAAGATGGTGATGGAGTACTGGACGGGGTGGTTTGACTCCTGGGGAGGCCCTCACAACATCCAGGATTCTTCTGGTAAGTGCTTTGTGGCACCTGTATCCAACAGGCATGCTGCCCTGAGAAGTAGGCCTAAGTTCCACTTAACCTGCTAATTGATTCTGGGGTTATTTGCATGTAATAGCCTGCTTTTGATATTCCAGGATCATTTGTCTTGACATTTTAAGTGAGCGGTAGGACTTTTATCATTGATTTCTGATGTTTTTGTAATTAGGCAAGTAACATATGCCTATTGCAAACATCCAGCGAATATCGAAACTGTCTCCAGAAGAAGTAAAACTCCGAGAACCCAGAGAAAACACTGGTGTGCACTGCCCAGGCAGTTCTCTCTCCCTCGGCCTGCAGCCCGAGTGCGCTCCCCGGTGGAGAGGCGGGGAAATGCTGTCTTGTCTGCCCTCTGTGCAGAACCTGCTTGTGCCAGTGAGCGACGCAGACGGGCAGCTTTTCTATACTCTTAGATATAAATTCCATCACGGTTTTAAAGAACGCACGGAAGCCCATGGCATCTGGCTTCTAAATCAGTTTATTTACCCCGTCTCTATGGATGAACACTTAGGTTGTTTCCAGTGTTTTTTTGTTAACCGAATACTGTTTCCGTGAGCATTCTTGACCATCCAGTTTTGTTTACTTGACATATTTTTCCCCATGAGAAGGTCCTAGCAATACAAGTGATACAAGAATGCAATTTTGACATATATTTACTAAACTGCTTTCCAGAAAGATTGTGGCAATTCTTAACTCTCCATTATTAAAGAAGAATAGCTGTTTCCCCACAGATTTGCCAACACTGAGTATGAAAATAATCTTTAATATTTGCCAATCTGATAGGTCATTGTTATTTTGCATTTCTTTGATCAATAATGTTTATATGTTTATCACTTACATTTCTCCTTTGATACCATCTTTTCATGTCATTCTCTAATATGGTGGGATTGGCAGGTAGTCGGCACTACCTCTCTAATATGAATCCTACCTTTTTGTATCTTAGTAAGTGGGAGTAACATTGAGAAGCAGGCCAGGTGGAGGCAGAAGGCTGCCCGGGGCAGCAGCTTGTCCAAGTTGTAGCCCATGGAGGCTCAGCTGTGATTTGAAAAACAGCTGGAAGGCCCGAGCTCTGGGGCGGGGATTCCGGCAGCTTCTCCTCCTCCTCCTGTGATTGGGCTTTAGTGGAAGCTGAAGGAGGCAGCCACGGAGCTGACCTTGAGGAGGGCCTGGGGAAGGCGAGAGCGCCCCGGGGACTTAGGACTCGTCTCCAGCTCCGGACTCAATCTGCACCGCCCCTTCTCTTGCCTCCGCCTGCAGATGTTTTAAAAACAGTGTCTGCCATCGTCAGTGCCGGCTCTTCCATCAACCTCTACATGTTCCACGGAGGCACCAACTTTGGTTTCATAAATGGCGCCATGCATTTTCATGAATACAAGTCTGATGTCACCAGCTATGGCAAGTATTCCCCAGTTCTGACCCTCCCTGACACACCCCAACATTTGTGTGTCTGGATTTTTATGGAGGGTCCTCAGGGACCGCTCTGGTACCTCGAGCGTCCTTGGTCCGGGAGTGCTGGGGAAGGGGGAGGTTTGCTCCGGGGCACCGAAGCTGGCTGACATGCCTGCGAGCCTCTGGGTGTTGGCTGGAGGAGGTGAGAGAGGCCCCGGGGGGCGGGAAAGGTCCTTGGATGGGAGCAGCCTTGTCTTCCTGCCCGGGCCCTTCCCCTGGAAGGCTGGAAAGAGGCCTGGAGCTTAGGGTTGTACCGTGGTCATAGGCAATTTTGGTGGCATTTTTATGGTATTTAGTATTTGCAGTCTTTTCACTGACATCTGATACCAAAGGCGTTTTGCCCCCCACATTGCTGGGATGGGGACCACGCTGCTTGACCCCAGCTTCTGCCCTCTCTTTCTGCCACCGCAGACACTGGGGCATGGTGACCAGTGACAGTGCCCCGGTGTCTTGCAGACTATGACGCGGTGCTGACCGAAGCTGGGGACTACACAGCCAAGTACACCAAGCTCCGAGAGTTATTTGGCTCCATCTCAGGTACCTGGTGCACAGCAGGCTCAGCCCCCACGTGGGCCCTGGCCTTGGCTCGGGGGCCCCTGCAGAGCCACCTCTTCAGCGCCCCCTCCCCAGGAGCTCTGTGTGCCAGAAGGCCTTAGGACAGGCCAGCCTGAGAGACTGCTCATCGTGGCCTGTGTCCTGCCAGGTTTGCCTTTTATAGGCGCTGAGGCCTCCGAGGATTCGAGAAAGCCCCTGTGCTCCCGCTGGCGTTGCCTGCCCGGCGGGGCCTAGGCGTGCTGGAGGGCGGGCCCGGCTCCCTGTCGGCTCCCTGGTTAAGTAGCTCGCTGGGCTGCAGGCAGGAGCCGGGGCCGAGGGGCTGGCGGAGGCCGTGGCTCTTTGGTCCTCTTTGGATGGCCCCGTTGTCCACGTTGCAGGTAGCCCTCTTCCTGCCCCACCTGAGCTTCTTCCCAAGACTGCGTACGAGCCCCTGAGGCCAGCTCTCTACCTGTCGCTGTGGGGCGCCTTGCAGTTCCTGGAAGAGGTGAGTGCTGCCACCAGGGAGGCCAGGCCAGGAAGCCCTCCCAATGGCTGTCGTGCAACCCGGGAAAACCCGCTCTGGGTCACTTTGAGACCCACTTGCCAACTTTGAAATTCAGAGCAAAGAGAACAAGTTCTGCTAGAATAGGAAGTGGGAAAGAACAAAAGGGACTTGAAGGAGGACTGGGTAACACAATGGGGACTCCGTTTCTGCAGCCTCAGTGGGCACGGGGTGGGTGCAGAGGTGGGAGGTTGGCCCATCTCTGAGAAGAGGGTGCACCTCCTATATCAGAAGCAGAGGATGTGGTGACCCCAAATGATGGCCACTGGATTGTGGGGCTTTATCTGTTATTTTTATGCCTCCCTCTTTCATAGCCCCTTCTCTGAGGCCCTGGGGAGCCATGAGAAATCAAACTAGAAAGAAAAGTTAGAAGCCCCTGCCCACCACTGCCCCTCCGCTGCCCTGCAGGGCACCAGCTTCCGGGGGCGGGGCATTCTGTCTGCCACCCTGCGCTCGCAGGGGGATCAAGGTGAGCTACCACCGTTTCCTCCCCTGCTCAGCCCTGCGCCTCCTCCTGCCTTTTCTCGTCCAGCCAACCAAGTCTGAGAAGCCCATCAGCATGGAGAGCCTGCCGATAAACAATGGAAGTGGCCAGTCCTTTGGGTACACTCTGTACGAGACAACCATCGACTCCTCTGGTGTCCTCAGTGGTCTTGTGCGTGACCGGGGACAGGTAGGGGTGTCTCCTCTGAATTCCTGTGGCCTTGCAGCGATCAAACCTGACAACACATCCCGACTCTCCTTCCCCTTGGCACTCACATGTGCAGCTGTTACTGGTGTGTAGCGACCAGCCCTCGCCGTTCCCTGTGCGGTCCTCATCAGCTCCGGTCCTGGGCACTCATTTCCCCTCTGTACCTGCCTAACCCCTCCTCAGTGTGTGTGTGTGCGCGCGCGTGCACGCACACGCACACGCAGTATGCCCCCTCTTCCTTTGCTTAGCAGAGTTTCTGCTTACTCCTCCCCCCATCGACCAGTGGGTGCTTTCTGTCTGGCAGGTATTTGTGAACACAGTGTCTGTTGGATTCTTGGACTATGAAAGGAAGAAGGTTGTTATCCCCTTGATCCAGGTTTGTTTCCTGGGGAGCTGGGCAGTGGGTAGCGCCAGCCACTTCCTGAACAGGTTTGGCGAGAGTCAAAGAGGAAGCCCTGGAACACAGTGGGCCCCTCACCCAGAGCTGGGTGTGGAGAGTGGGGCAGAGCTTTGCTTTCTGACCAGCAGGGACGCCTTCACTGCCACCCTCGGAGCTTGCGGAAGGACCGGGGTCCCACAGAGAAGCTCTGAGGTGGAGTGGGGGCCCTAGGGCTGGGTGCTCAAGCAGTCGTCGTCGACCGCTGTGTTCCTGGCAGGGCTACACCGTGCTGAGGATCTTGGTGGAGAACTGCGGGCGAGTCAACTACGGGGACGTTCTTGATGACCAGCGCAAAGGTGGGTTGCAGCACGTGCAGGGAGGAGAGCTGCTGACACTCGGCACGTGCCCGGCTACCACCGTTCCTCCATCCCAGCTCCCCAGTAGGCCATGAGGCTGATCGTGGGGGTGGTCAGGAGGCCCTCCGAAGGGAGGTGGAAGTCGGTGGGAAGGCCCACCTGGGTCTGACCTCTTCCCTGTTGGTGCTCCGTGTGTGTGCTCTCCAAGTGCCCGTGCTGGGTGCACCGTGAAAGTTGATCCGGCCTCCCCTGCTCTCCCTGGGCTTCGGTCTGCTCTAGCCAGGCACTGTCTGCTTGGCAGGTGGTGGGCAGCAACGGATGCCAAGCAAAACAATGGCCAGAAATCCAAAAAAGGGCATAAGACTCCTACTGCGTTGGGTGCCCACCCTGGATTTCTTTTCTCAATCCGCCTTGGACCAAAACCACTGATGGTCTCATTTCTAGTGGGGAGGGGCACGCAGGGTACAGAGTAAATGGATCCTCTGGGTGGCATGCCCCTCTGGGAATATTTGACCAATTCATTTTATTTTTCCTGGCTTTCTGAACCTTCTCTGCTTAAATTTGCCTCTTCCTTCTTACCTGTTAAAATATTGGTTTCTCACATACTGTATTTTGCAGCGTATAATATGCATCCATGTTTTTGACCCAAACTTTGAAAAAAAATCTTTCATTTTAATATTTTAATTTAATTTTGTGCTTATTTATATTTAGAAAGAAAACCAATTATTGTATTCCAGTGTATTATTTTGCATATGGATGTCATTATTGCTTTCTAGAATTACATTTTTAACGCATAAGCATAAAATAAAAGAATTTTAAACATTTATATAGATACAGAATTAGTACTACCCATGTATAATGCACATTCTTATTTTTCCCTCAAAAATTTGGGCAAAAAAGTGCACAGTATACGTGGCAAAATACGGGCAAGTTATGAAATAAGAACTCAGACAAAGTAAGTCCTCCTGTGGCGAGGAATATTGGTGACTTCCCGACCCCTGGCACATGTCTGCTGAAATGAGGAAATTTGGGTGCCTCCAGCCTGCCCCGGTGGGCAGCCATGTGATCCAGTCGCTGGGGGGCCTCCTGGGTCCTGGGGATCAGCCATCCTGGGAGGGCCTCGGAGTAGCTTCCGTCATGCCTGGCCAACCTTCCCTCTTCCCCAGTCAGTCCCCCACATTCCTCGCTGGGTCTCAGGTGCTTCCCTACAGGGGTCCCTCTGCAGACTGGTCTTCACTGACTGTGCGGGAGGGGGCTGCCAGTGTGACCCTGGCCCAGTCTTGGCACCCCCCCCCCCCCCCAGGCCCTGGACTCTCACTGTGCAGTTCCCATCCTCTGGAACAGGTCAGCGTTAGAAGCCACAGACCTCCGCTCCAGAAATGTGTGTGCCCCGTGCCCCACACCTAGACTTGCAATTTCAGGGAGCCTGTAGGCCCCAGGAGGGCTGTTCCCATTCCCCAGCCTCTTTGAATTCCCACGCTAGCAGCTCAGCAGCTCCGTGGTCGAGCGGGCCCCAGGGGCTGCCCCAGGACTGGCAGGGCCGCCGCCTCCCCAAGGCACTAACTCATCGCAATTCAAATGTGAGCAGTTCCCCAGACTTGGACACCCCAGTCACGCTGCCATCTGTTCACAGCCGAAATGCTTAAAAATGTATGTGTCTGTAATCCTAGTTCATGTAGAAGATTTCTGGCCGAGGGTTTAGGTCCATTTGGTGTGGGACCCCACCCAAGCTGACCTTGAAGCCGGGGTAGAAATGCTGTGACTCCAGCAGAGCGCCCTTCCGGCCTCATCTTAGTGTACTGCAATTCCCAGAGCACCAAAGGGAGCTCCCTGTCAGAGGGAGGCCGGACACTGTTCTGGCCCGTGGCTCGCTCAGTGCCAACCTGGCCTCTATGTGCCCCTCCATGCAAATCCCAGGGCCCGGCACACACGGTGTCACTCATTCCCATCCCCGTTGCAATTTATGGGGAAGGCTTTATGCCATGTGACGAGCCCCTAAGGGAGTATAAACCTCAGGAGGAATCCTCCCTTGAACTTCTTGGGAACTCCCCATGCACGCTGTCCCCTGGCCTTTGACCCTGCTCAGGTTTCCTTGCTCCCCCCTCCCTGCAGGTTTAATTGGAAATCTCTATCTGAATAATTATCCCCTGAGAAACTTTAGAATCTACAGCCTGGACATGAAAAAGAGCTTCTTCCAGAGGTGGGTCCCCGCCGAAGGCCGTGCATGAACCCCTAGATCACTTGCAGAAAGAGCCGGAGAGGCTCCGCGAGCGCTCCAGCCTCACCCCGCCTCTCGCTTGGGGGCATGCGACCAGGCCCACAGTGCCATGCCCAGGCAGGGGCCTGTGGCAGTGGAGCCTCGGGTGACACCCTGCTGCTGTTCCTGTGCCCTGGCTGCCAGGCGCCCGTGCAGGCAGAGATGCAGGACGGGGCCCAGACCTGAGAAAGGGCCCTCTTCCCTCCTTGTCTTCTGTTCTGTCCGTAGGCTCAGCTCCAATGCGTGGAGCCCTCTCCCCGAAGCGCCTACGTTCCCTGCTTTCTTCTTGGGTGCCTTGTCTGTTGACCTCTCCCCTTGGGACACCTTTATGAAGCTGGAGGTCTGTAGCCCCTCCCTGCCCAGGTCTCCCCCGCCCTCAGTGCTCTGAGCCCAAGGCCTGAGGGGGGCTTGCTCCCCACAAGGCTCTCTGAAGCCTGGCTGGAGCCTCTGTGCCACCGGTGCCTAGAGCGCCCCCGTCTGTATGTTGCCCTCCCAGAAAGGGCCCCCGGGCCCCCTGGGCCCCCCTGGAGGGAGCGAGTGGGCTTGAAGCAGAAGCGCCCCCGGCGGTGCCACTCGGGCTCCACTCTCCTTCGTGCAGCCTGAGCTCCGGTGCCTTCTGGGAAGTAGGGGCTGTGGGGAAAGGGGCACAGGGCTCCCCCAGTTAGCTCGGCGCTGTCCAGGCACCCCTGCCTGCTGCTCTGTTGGAGGCCGAGAAGAGAGCGCGCAGCGTGTGCCTGATGGTCGCTGCCTCCTGTGGGACCCTGCGTTTGCTGCCGCTGTGGCTGACGGCACTCCCCGCTCTGCCAGCAGGGCTGGGAGAAGGGGGTTGCATTCGTCAATGGCCAAAACCTTGGACGCTACTGGAACATCGGGCCCCAGAAGACGCTCTACCTCCCAGGTGCCTGGTTGGACCAAGGCATCAACCAGGTGGGGACACTTGTAGCCCCTTCCCTCTTTCCCAGGACCCCCTTCTCATGCCCGCCCTCCATGGCGTCACAGCGCTTCTCAGGGGGCGGGAGGGGGGCCCTGGCCACCGTCTGTTAAGCCTGGTCCAGGCAGCACAGGGGCAGCTGTCGTGTTTGGTTTCCCCCCACCTCATCAAGTCTCCCTTTCTTTCCTTCCTGCTCCTCCTTCCCCACTCCGCCACTCCCTTCCCCTTTGCCATCTCTCCACCTTTTACGTTTTCCTTCTCTGCCTGTTGCTCACCTGGAAACGCTCTACTCCCAAGTGTGCGGCCCGACAGAGCTGCTCGCCCGACTCTGGCTCTGACCCATTACTCCATCCTTATGCCCTGAGGGAGACATTAAACCCAAAGCCCCCGGCGTCCCTGTTCTCCCTGAGGTCAGGGGCTGTGGACAGCAGCTGGTGGCATCGCAGCACTTTCAAGGGTGTGACCAGGGGCAGAAGTTTTGACCAGTCCCTTCCCTGCCCCTCCCTGGTGCTGATAAGCTGTGGTCCCTGTTCCTTCCAGCCCGGTTCCCAGCCCCTTCACTCACGGCTCCCTCACCTGGGTCCCGACAATCCTCCACGGCCGTGTGACCCCAGCCCTTCTCTCCCCAGGTCATTGTTTTCGAGGAGAAGATGGCAGGCCCTGTGATCCAGTTCACTGACACACCCCACCTAGGCAGGAATCAGTACCTTAACTGAGCGGTGCTGCCCAGGGCCTTGCGGGGCGGGGGCGGGGCGGGGGCAGAGCGGGGGCAGAGCGGGCCCTTCCTCACTGTGGCCTGGGGCCCTGCCCGTCCCCCTCCCCCCAGCAGAGCTTCCTTATCCAGCCACTTCAGCCCCAGTGCAAGGCCCTAAACCTGACAGGATGGAAGGGGTGGGGGATGGCGGGGA
This sequence comes from Mormoops blainvillei, assembly GCA_004026545.1. Classification (NCBI taxonomy): domain Eukaryota; kingdom Metazoa; phylum Chordata; class Mammalia; order Chiroptera; family Mormoopidae; genus Mormoops; species Mormoops blainvillei. The sequence continues at coordinate 8,557 of PVJD01007248.1, read as the reverse complement.
GGAGCCCCTCCTTATCTGCGTGGGGTCTCGACTCCATGGAGGGCACCTTTCCTATTCCCTACTGTTCTGGGAGAGGACAGAGGGATGTCCGTCTGAGGTAAGACTGTCCTGTCAGATCTCCGTGTGGTGACACCTGGGCCCCAGGAGCAGTCCTGACCAGCCGGGTGCGGGCTGCACACAGGTGTGCCCCTGTGAACATTCTCACCTGGCTGGGCCTCATCCCTCAGGGCCCCTTTATGTTTCCACAGTAGTGGCTTTGTCACCACTTGCAAAGGATAGTGAAGCGGGGGTGTCTCCCCTGAGCCAACTGTTGTTTCTTCACAGCCCTCCCTGAGTCTTCTCTGGGATTCTGGAAGAAATGCCATTTGAGAGACATGCATTTTCTTTTTCTCCCCACTCTCATTGCTTCTGACACAATGATAAGCTGAGCTTAAGAGAAGCAGACACACTCAGCCCTTTATTCTCCCAAATTAGAGAGTATTTCCAGTTTTACTCAGTGAGAAGAGGAGGAAATGCAGATCCCAGCAGAAGCCACACCCTGTCCGTGCGTCCAGGAGGGGAAGGGCAGCAGGCCCGCTCCAGTGGCCTGGGTGCCAGGGCCACCTCCCGGCATGCCGGGCCGCCACGGGGCCTGCAGGCCTGGCACAGACCTTGCCCCCGGCTGGGCCTCCCCGCCGCGATCTCCTGGGACGCAGTAGCAGGGAGGAGGGGCAGCCTCCCTTCACAGTCGTCTGTCCAGAACTGAGGCTCTGGTTCTGGAGGCTGGGTGCCGTGGTTGGGCACAGGTTTGCTGTGCTGACTTGCAATGAAGCAATATTGTTGAATCAGACTTTTTTTGCTGGTATTTCTCGGACTCCGTCCGTGCTGCTGATAGCCAGAGGCAGGTCCGTGTGCAGCCAGGCCTGTGTCTCACCCTGCTGGCACGCAGTACCCAGGCGCTGACTCTGCACCACGTCCCTCTGGACCCCCAACCCCTCTGAAATGTCACTGTGGATTGCAAGTGCCCTTGGAGGCAAAGCCACTCTGCATCCATTCCAGTGCAGGCGGGCAGAGGGGGACAGGGCTGGACGGCTGAAGGCTCTACCTGTGAGTCAGCTACGGCGGGCGAGTTTTCTTCACAAATGACATCTGGATTTTGCTGTGATGGACTAATAATCTTCAGTAACAGTCAAGTCAGATGGGGACACCTCCCCAGGACAGGGCCTGCGCACAGCAGGAGCCCGCGGAGACAGGTGGGGAATAGCCCGCCATGAGGTCCCCAGCGGCCTCACCGGCTTGCATCCTCTGCTTGGTTAAGACAAGGGTTCCATACTGTAACCAGCTGCTGGGCCGAAGGGCTGAGCTGGGTCAGGGACAGACAGTGACAGGGCTGGGCCCAAGGGTGCCGCTGGGAGCAGAGGGATGGGGCTTATTGGAGTCAAAAGCATGCAGGATGGCTGGGCAGCCAAGGGAGACAAGGCCTCAGGCCAGACCAAGCTCCCTGGCTATGCCTGCTCTGCTGCGGAAGAGGAGGCGTGGAGCCACTGCGGGGATGAGACCAGGACTGCTTGGGCATGGCTGGTGCCGGGGAGCGGGGCCACCTGCCCTCGCTTTGTACCAGGCAGCACCCTGCAAAGCTCTGTAAGTTGGCTTCTGTTGGAAGATGAAACAGGAAACTGGTGAATCCTTTTGTGAAGAATCCCCTCGAGTTACTCTGTTAAGCAAATCTGCACAGGGAAGCACTGGCCCTTCCATAGGGGGAGGCCTCCTGCCCCAACTTGCCACACTTGCCTCTGAGCTGCCAGGCAGCCCTGCAGCATCTCTCTGGCAAAGCCCCTTGTCAGAGATCGCCCTCCAGAGCTTCCTCATGGTTTGTCCAGCTCTTCCCGACTGCATGGGAGCGCAGGTTCTTGAAGCCTCCTCTTCCTGCGACTTCAAACTTTGAATGCCGGCGGGTTCCGGGACCACTCCCTGGCCTCTTCCCGCTGTCCACACTCACTGTGGTGGCTTTACCCACTTGGGGCTTGCAGACAGCCTGACGCTCATACACTCCAATGTCGTATGGCCACCATCCACTCACCTCTCCTGCCCCTAATAGGCATGTGACCCTGAGCTCATTACTACCGCATCATCCCTCCTTCCCTCTGCCCCTCTCAGGAAATGGCAATTCTGTTCTGTGTCTCGGATGATTTCTAGCTCCTCTCCTCCATAGCCCACATCCGTTCACCAGCAGCTTCCCTTGGCTGTCCCCCTCACCCTTCACCGTGTTTATGTGGTCTGCCATGCTAATTGATTTGTGGATATTGCACCATCCGTGCACCCCAGGAATAAATCCTACTTGATCATGATTGGTGTATGATCATCTTCATATATTTCTGAATTCAGTTTGCTAATATTTTGTTGAGGATTTTAGCACCTATGTTCATCAGGGATATCAGCCTATAATTTTCTTTGTAGTGCCTTTATGTGTTTTCGGAATTAGCATAATGCTGGTTTAATAAAATGAGATTGAGAGCCCTCCCCCCTCTTGAGTTTTTTGGAATAGTTTGAGAAGGAGAGGTGTTAGTTTTTGAATGTTTGGTAAAATTCACCTGTGAAGCCATCTGGCTCAGGACTTTTGTTCGTTGGGAGTTTTTTGATTCCTGCTTCAATTTTGTTAGTTGTAATCAGTTTGTTCAGATTTTCTGTTTCTTGATTCAGTTTTGGAAGATTGTGTGTTTCTAGGAATTTATCTATTTCTTCCAGATTGTCCAATTTGTTGACATATAGTTGTGTATCATATTTTCTAATAATCCTTCTTATTTCTGTGGTGTCAGTTTTTACTCCTTCCATTTCTTATTCTTCAATTACAGTTTACATTCAATATTATTTTGTATTAGTTTCAGGTATATAGCATAGTAGTTAGACAATCATATACTTTACAGAGTGGTCCCCTGATGTATTCTTTCCTTTCTGCTTTTATTTATTTGGGTCCTCTCTTTTTTTCTTGATGAGTGCAGTTAAAAGTTTGTCAACCTTGTTTATCTTTTCAAAGAACCAGTTCTTTGTTTCTTTGATATTTTGTATTGTCTTTTTTAGACTCTATTTTATTTCCACTTTAATCTTTATTATTATTTCCTTTCTTTTATTCACTGTGGGCTGTTTGTTGTTCTTTTTTTTAGTTTTTTAAGTGTGAGGTTAGATTGTGTATTTGAGATTTTCTTGTTTCTTCAGATAGGCCTGTCATGCTAATGAATTTCCTTCTTAGGACTGCTTTTACCGCATGCCGCAGATTTCGTGTTGTTGTGTTTTCATTTTCATTACCTCAGGGTATCTTTTGATTTTTTTCCTTGACCTCATTGTTTAGTAACATGTTATTTAGCTTCCATGTGTTTGTGTGGTTTTCAGTTTTTTCTTGTAATTTATTTCTAGTTTCATACCAAGCTTGTCAGAGAAGATGCTTGATATGATTTGTGTTTTTTGACTTACTGAGATTTGTTTTGTGACCTGCTGTGTGGTGGTCTCTCTGGGGAACTGTTCTTATGTGCACTCGAAGAGAATGTATTCTGCTGTTGGAGTGAAATGCTCTGAAAATACCAATGAAATCTCTCTGGTCTGGTGTGTCATTTAGGGCTGTTGTTTCCTTATTGATTTTCTCTCTGGAAGATCTACCCATCGATGTCAATGGGGTGTTAAAATCCCCTACTATGACTATGGCAGTCGATCTCTCCCTTTATGTACATAATGATTTGCTTTAAATATTAGGTCCTTCTATGTTGGGTACTCCAATGTTATAAGGGTTGTATCTTCTTGTTGGATTGATCCTTTTATCATTATGTAGTGTCCTTCTCTGTCTCTTATTATGGCCTTTGTTTTAAAGTCTATTTTGTTTGATATTAGTAGTGCTACTCCAGCTCTTTTTTCATTTCCGTTTGCATGAAATATCTTTTTCCATCCTTTTAGTGTGTGTGCGTCTTTCATTCTGCAGTAGGTCTCTCATAGACAGCACATATGTATGAGTCTTGTTTTCTTATTCTTTCAGTTACCCTAAGTATTTTGTTTGGCGCATTTACAGCATTCATAGTTACAGTGATTATTGACAGGTATGCATTTCTTGCCAGTACAGTCTTTATAATTGTGTCCTTTCTTCCTCTCCTTAAAGAAGACCCTTATTAACAGTGTTTGTAATACTGTTTTGCTGTTAATGAGTTCCTATAGCTTTTCATGTTTGAGAAGGTCTTTATTTCTCCTTCAGTTTTAAATGACAGCTTTGCTGGGTAGTCTTAGTTGCAGGTCCTTGCTTTACATCACTTTGAATAATCCATGCCAATTCCTTCTGGCCTAAAGTGTTCCTGTTGAGAAATCAGTTGACAGTCTTATGGGAACTCCCTTGTTGGTAAATAGCTGTCTTTCTTTTGTTGCTTTTAAGCTTCTCTGTTTATCTTTAAACTTTTTCATTTTAAATATTATGTATCTTGGTGTGGGCCTCCTCCGGTTCATCTTTTTAGGGACTCTCTGTGCTTTCTGAACTTGTGTGTCTTTTTCCTTCACCAGGTTAGGGAAATTTGCAGTCATTATTTCTTCAAATAATAAAAGGTTCTTCATCCCTTGCTTTCTCTTTTCTCCTTTTGGTAGCCCTATGATGTGGGTGTTGTTATGCTTGATATTGTCCCAGAGGTCCCTTAAATTAGCCTCATTTTTAAAAATTATTTTTTTTATTTTCATGGCTCTGATTGTGTTTTCTACTACCTTGTTTTCCAAATCACTGATTTGATCCTCTGCTTCATCTAACTTGTTCATTCCTTCTAGCATATTCTTCATTTCTGACTGGTTATTTTTTATGGTTTCTTTGTCCTCTTTAATGCTTACTATCACTTTCTTTAAATTCTCACTGCACTAATCCGTTCCTCCCCTAAGTTCCTGGAACATCCTTATAACCATGTTTTGAATTCTTTGTTTGGTAAATTGCTTGCCTCCATTCTGTTCAGTTCGTTTTCTGGAGATTTCTCCGGTTTTTATTTGAGATATGCCCCCACTGCGCCCATTTTGGCTGCCTCTCTGTATCTGTTTCTTGCATTAGGTAGATCTGCTATGTCTCCCAGTCTTGGTATGTTGACCTTATGTAGTGGGTGTCTTTCGGGGTTCAGTGGTACAGCTTCCTTCATCATCTGAGTGAAGTGCTCCAGGAGAGTTTCTTGCGAGGGTTAGGGAAGCCCTTCTGTTGTCATTTTGTCTTGATTTCTGCTGGTGCTCCCATGGGTAGGACTGACTGAGGACTGACCGTGACCGCAGCATATGAGCTGCTGTGCAGGGGGTTGACACCAGGAAACAATTCACGCCTGCAGGGTCTGGTGCCTGCTGAGATCTCCCTTTGGGTGTTGTGCTTGTGGAGCTCATTGGGCCATGCTCTGATGTGGTCCTAACCTGTCACCAGGTGTGTTGGTTCTGGTGCCCCTTGGGAGAGATTCTGTCAGGTGCTGCCTGTGACCAGGCCTGGGCTACCTGTTTGGAGCTACAAAGTGATCCACAGTTCATGGCTACCTCTGCTGGGCCTGGTGTGCATGGACAGGGCCATGCTGCACACCAAAGCCGGCTCCCACCAGCATGGACCCTGGGGCAGGTCACCGGCCAGTTACCTATTGGGCCCACTCACTGAAGAGCCCTTGGCAGTGAGCTGTGTGTCATGTAGGTTCTCAGTGAGGCACCCCATAGGGAGTGAGAGGTGTTCATCATCTTGGTACAGACTCAAACTTGGTGCCAGTGCTGGGTCTGGGACCACTCGGCAATGTCTCAGGACTCACCAAGGCCATCTGCCACCTGCCTGGGACCTGTGTACCTGTGTGGTGGGATGGGGTCTCAGGGAAATGTCAGGGTGACACCAGTGGAGTTCATCAGTGGAGGGTTTTAAAAAATGAAAAAGCAACAGCAACACTTATCTAGGACTTATTAGGTGCCAGAGACTGTTCTCAGTACCCCCATTCTTTACAGATGAAGATTTGGCCGTGCAAATGGGGGCTGTGCACCAGTCGGGTGAGCAAGGGAAAGATGCCCCCTGTCCTGAGCCCCACACCTCAGGCTTTCCCTGTCATCTGTGCCACCCTGAGTCAGTCTGGACTTCACTGAGATCCTTCCAAGAAAGTGTACCCCAGGAGCCCGGGCTGGCCACAGCCAACAGACTCCTCCACAGCGCAGGAGTTCAACAGGATCGGGCCCTACGGGGTCGAGGGGTGGGGCTAGTTCATTGTCCTAGGCTGATGCTGCATGGAGGGGAGTGCTTGACGCAAGAAAGATGGCATCTGTAGGTGGTGTGGGAGAGGGACTCAGCACATGGACCTTGGAGGCTGTCTCTCCAGCCTCCCCCCAGATTGGCTATCCCTGAAACACACCTAGAGCTCGGCCACTTCTCTCTACCCCAAAGCTAGCACTTTTCATCCAACTCGCCATCATCTTGTGCCTGGCTTACTGCAGAACCCCCCCCCCCCCCCCCCGAGCCTGCCCTTGGCCTCTGTTTACTGTCAGCCCTAAAAGTGGGGGGGGGGGATTCTTCTAGGAGGCCAGTTAGATCCTGTCAGTCCTCTGCTCCAAACCCTCCATTGCCTTCCTTTTTCACTCACAGAAGCCAAAACTTTACCCAGGCTCCCAGGACCAACCAACACCTTTGGTGCCTCCGCCTCCTCCCAAGTCTCTCCCATTTCCTCCCACCGGCCCCTCCCACTTTTCCCAGTCAGCTACAATCACACTGGCATTTTTGCTGGGTTTTAAACATGCTAAGCACCCTCCCACTAGGCAGAGAGTTCTGCTTTCTGGAATACTCCGACCCAGATAACAGCACGTCTGCATGCTGCTGTTCTCAGATGTCACCTTATCAGGGAGGCCTTTCTGAGCGCCCTGTGCAGGGACCAGGTCCTCTCCACAGCTTCACTGTGCACCACCCCCGTGACCCCTTCAGCCTCACCCTTGTCCCCAGGCCAGACCACACCTAAAATGCTACGGATTTGTTGGCTGTCGTCCGTCCATGTCCTCTCAGGAGAAGGTAAGCTCCATGAAGACTGGCGCTTCAGTTTCTCGCTGCTCTGTGCGGGCTCCCGGAATAATGCCGCTTCCCGGGAGCCATCTGACAGATGAGTATTTGGTGAAGGGTTAAGGTAATAAAAGGAGAATAAAATAAAGCAGGGAGGAGGAGGATTAGGACTGTTAAAAACCATATTTGATTTTTAATTGTGAAAACAAATTAAATACAGTTAAATTAAAACAGACCAGATGGTGCAGCTGCGTGGCTCCACCCGCCCCCGTCTCTAGCTGAGACTCCCAGCCCCCAACTTCACTCCTCCATGTGGCAAGCAGGGAACAGGCTGAGTTTGAAAAACAAGTCGTCGTCACGGACCCAATTCTCATTTCTAACGAACTCATTCCCAGCAAAGGTGAGAGCTGCCATCTACCAGGGTTATAATTATAAATAAATACACATGCAGCTAGAAGAGGATAGTGGGTGAAAACAACTAGCATCTGCCTCCAAAAAATAATAAAAGAGAAAGAGAAAAATACCTCATTTTGTTGTTCGTTATCAGTTTCTTGAACGTGAGCCCTGGGTTCTCCCCGCCCCTACCGCGTCTGGCTCAGGGCAGCCAAGCTCACCGGGGCATTCGGGGCCGGGTTCAGCGAGGCGGCAGCGGAGCCTGCACCTGAGTCCACTCACTGGAGGGTTGCCCTGGGCCGCCCCCTCCCTTCTCCCCCACGCCACGCCCACACCATGCCGCTTGAATCTGAGGGCTGGGTTTCCAAAGCAACACTGCAAATGGAAGAAGTTGGGGAACACCCTGCAAGGTGGCCCGGGGCTGTCAGGGACATGATCCCAGCAGAAGGGTTCATGACTGCTGTGGCAAGTTCAGTCCATTTCAAAATTGGCAGCCAAGGCTATAGATATATATATTTTTTGAATGTTCAGGTTGTCGGACTAAGTCCTATCCCCCACCCACCCAGGAGCGGGTTCTCAGTGGTTCTCAGACTGGTCCTGTGAGTTTAAACGAAGTGGATGCTGTTAGCAGTTAAAAATAAACACCTTCAGTAGGCTAAAGCCTTCCCTTTCCTCCACGTGGGAGGAAAATTGTGCTTCCGACTTTCAGGAGCATGCGTGAGACGGCCACCAGAGGGCCCTGTCCTGGGGAAGCGGACACCCTTTCCTCCCGGTGGAAGGGGCAGCCGGCACATGCGCTGTTCTTTGGGGAGGAAGGGGCGCGTCTCGAGCTGAGGTGGCTCGCCCTGCAGGCTCCCCACTTACGGAGAAGTGAGGTTTTCTTTCCCATTTTGTGTTTAAAATAGAATGATCTCCAAAGTAACGTGTGCTCGGGTCTCCTTTCCGCTCAGTGTCCAAACGGTCTCTGCCTTTTTTCCATCAATCCCTTGGCTAATGCAAAGTCCCCCTGCCCCCTGCACCAGGGGCAGGAAGGAGTCTTGGGCTTGTCTGGCCTCCCTCCTCTCTCCACCTCTCATGCCCCTGCTCACTTGAGCCACTGAGGTCTGTGGTGCTCAAGGGCTTCAGGAAGAGGGCTCCTGCCCTCCCCGTCCTGGCCCGGGTGAGGGCCCTGCAGCCCAGTGGGCA